>CM071571.1:184237040-184273637 GCA_036426205.1 Ascaphus truei
TCACCAGCTATATGCCTGGCAGACGTATGTGTAGCTATGCAGTGCAGCAGTGACGAGGTTAATTTTCAGTTGGGAAGCTCCTGACAATTAGAGTGGTCCCAGCTGCATAATCAAGGTGTTTTAAAACCCCCAGGTTGTACACACATGCAGGCTTGCTGGTCAAGATATAGGACTGAAATGCTGAAGAAAGATTACTGCTATAAGGTCTGTTTTCAAAGTACATGTTTGATGAACTGCCTGTGTCCTGCATGCTGAAGAGAAGCTGTTTTGTTTTTGTATGCTGAAGAGAAGCTGTTTTGTTTTTGTGTGCTGTATTTTTAAAGGCTCAATAAATAAGCCTTATCAAGAGAACCCTCGTGTGTGGTTGCATGTACCCTGCAACAATGTAGCATTGGGCTTCTCTGTCGCTTGTTGTATTTTTCTACCCTTCATTTTTTGTTATACTTTATAAACTCTACTGCGTCAAACGCATATGTGTAATACCAGGAAACGGATTCAAATTTAGCTCATAGAAACTGAAATAAAGCAAAATAAAAATCCGACAAATATTTTTACCTATGGGAGATTTGTATTTAAGGGTAAAAATGAATACATTATCTACAATAAATTACAAAAGACGGATCAAAGAGCATAACAACTACCAAGAAAAAGTCTTATTTTTCAGGAATAGGTGATAATACTTGGTAGTGGTGTAGATAACAGTTGAAGGTATTGGACCGATTATTATGTGGATAACCAAATCTCAAGTTGGCTATTGACTCTTCCACTGTACCGGCCTGTGCTGGTGATTCAGTGTTCTGCGTCTGAGCCCTAGTAGAGGGCATTGCTCAGGATCCACTGCTTGCTCAAAGCAAAGCATCATTTTGAAAACAAGAATCCAAACCATGAATCAAAAAAATCTCATCCCCCCCATCTGGTCCAGGGGACCACATGTTGCTGAGATATTAATTTTCTATTTCTGGTTACTAATTTTTTTTTACTTGAACATGCAGAGCTCTGCAAGACAATCTGCAAACATATAACTGAAGATGTAAGAAACTGTCACTGTTATATGGTGAGGAAGAAAGGCGACAAAGAAGACCTTAAGAACTACAGACCAATCAGTCAGCTTCCAATCACTTACAAGTTTTTAAGGATGATACTAACTAATCAGCTAAAACAGACACTGGACTCACTGGAGAACAAATGAGATTTTTCAGTGGATAAAACACAATGGGCCCCATCCAAGTCATACAAGAAGTGATTTCCCGAAGTATAGAATACAATCTACCACAGCTAAGAATTTGTAGATTATTATGAAAAAGCATTTGATTCTGTCTACACCTCAGCTGTCCTAGATGCATTAAAAAGTCAAAATATTGAAAACACGTGCATTGACATTATAAAGAACATTTATGAGAATGTCAAATCAAGCATTAGATTACATGAAGATACAAACAAAATAAGGATCAGCAAGGAAGTGCGGCAAGGAGACACCATGTCACCAAAGCTCTTCACCCGACACTTGAAGAATTCTTGAAAACACTAGATTGGGAAGCAAAAGGAATCAAAATCAATGGTGAATATTTGATTCACCTACGATTTGCAGATTATATTATTATTCTTGTCACAAGTCCAAAAGACCTCCAGCAACAAATTGTTGACCTCGCCGAAGCAAGGAGGAATGTGGCCTCCGTATCAATCTCAGTAAGAACAAAGTGATGTTCAACAAATTTGTCAAGTCAGCAAAGATTCAAATAAAAGGAATAGGACTAGAAGAAGTCGAAGACTATGTCTACCTTGGCTGGTAAATAACAATGGATGGGAACCTTTTGAACGAAATAAATAGGAGAATGAAGATGGGATGGAGAACATTTGGAAGAAACAAGACAATATTTTAAGGGAACCTCCCACAGAGCTTCAAGAAAAAAGTTTTTGACCAGTGTATTCTGCCCGTGCTCACGTATGGATGTAAAACTTGGACCCTAAATGCAAAGATAATTCAGAAGCTTCAGACAACCCAAAGAAGTATGGAGAGATATACGCTGGGTATTACCCAAAAAGACCGGGAAAATAATGAATTGGTTTGAAACCAAACAGTCTGTGCATCACCACAAAGGTGAAGAAATTAAAATGGCAGTGGGCCAGACACATCACAAGAATAAATTGCCATCATTGGACAAAGATGGTACTCAACTGGAGAGAGATTAAAAGACCAAGACAGCCAAAAGCAAGATGGGAGGATAAAATCAGAAAATGTGTTGGAGCAACATGCAGAAGAAAGGCTTGCAACCTAAATACATGGAAGATCATTGGGGAGGCCTTCATTCAGCAGTTGATCGACAAGATGATGATATATATTAATATATATCATCCATATGGCTATGTGGTCATCTCCCGATAATATTGCAGCTTTATCTTGCCATAGTGTGGCTGACTTTGTGTATACCAGACAAAGTTACATAAGTTGGGAACCAGGGGTTCTCTGGAGTACTGTGGGTTAGCTCTGCGGACCCCTGGTTCAAGAATTGTATATTATTGAAAGAATTAAGCTAATTTAAATATGTAAAATATGTTCAAATGATTTAATTGAGCATATTCTCCAGGCATCTCATGTGTGTTCACACGTGACTTTCTTTTGCTAAAAAGCCATCGAATATGCAATTTCCTCTTGAAGGCTTATACCTGTACCTAAAGAATATTGCATTGATTGCACATTTGCAGTGATGAAAACGTATCAACGAGTTCTGAGAAAATTCCCGTTGCTGATCACTTTATCAGGTCCCATCATCATATAATTATTATATGCATTAAACAAGTACTTCAGCATTAGACGGTACCTTTTTTATTTGCACAAACAATTGATATTATAAGACGAGCTTTTGAGAGTTCTCCTTTCTTCCTCCGGTCAAGCAATTCTGATTTGTATTAAACAAATATATAATTCCCAGTGGTTAATCCATACTGGTCTAAACTGTGGTCTCAATAGAAAGGTTTACTACTATAAAACTCCCACTAGTTCCCTGTACAATACCCCCGGGATGACAGGTACCTGATAAACACACTCTCAAAATTAGGTTCATCACTCACATCTTGGTAGCTGCCAGAACAACTTCAACTTCCTTTTGGGAAGTCTCCTGTCCCACGTGAGCCTGTTTTGTGCCAGAGGATTTGGGAAACGATTCCCATATTTACCATATTTTGAAAGATGAACTTCATAAACACGGGGCAGCTTGGTTAAAATATTGCAAACAATAATTAGGAGGGAATTGTTGTCCCACGTAATTGAACTGTGCTCCATATCTAACCAGGTGAATGGTGTTGGCATGGCTCGTCAACTGGACTTATTAAATAGTTTGGACTTATGTAATGATTTGGGTTCTTTGATTATACTCTCTGCTTTGACTTGCTACAATATATTACGTAGCTATCATTATTATCCTTCATTTATAACGCCCCAGCCTATACTGTAGCGCAGTACAATAGGGTGGAAGGACGGAAAACAATAAAATAACAAACATTAACATACATTGTAACAGTCGGTAAGGAACTATTCCATTCCTATTGGCGTTTAATTAGCATTTAATTAGCATTTTCGTATGGCTACGGTCTGTTATTCTAGGGAAAAACGTTTTAAATAAAAAAAGGATTGAGGTACCAAGAAACCCAGAGGTAACAGAACACGTTTTACACGATCGTTTCTGCTTCACATAAACGATTTCACAATGAAGTGAAGGCAATTAATTCAAATGAAATGATTGGTCTGCGAGCATTTGTTTATCGCGTGCGTATCATCCCTCCAGAGAGCATGATAACATGGTTTCTATTATAGTTGGGTAATGAGGGAGCCCTCACTGTGGGAAAGAAACAAGCCGTCTATTTGGAACGGAATTATATCTTTAAATTCCCTGTTTTATCCGTTCTTGTGAAGAAATATTTTTTAAAAAGCGCAATCCAGCGTGAAAGAAAATGATAACATTCGCTTTTTTTGCAGTTCATCTCTTCTATTCATATTGTGCTCCTCCTTTCTAACTAATTGTAACAGGGGTAGCCAACTCCAGTCCTCAGGTCAAGTTTTAAGGATATCCCTGCTTCAGCACAGCCGTTGACTGAGCCACTGATGGAGTTGAATGTGCTGAAGCAGGGATATCCTGAAAAACCGGACCTGTTGGTGGCCCTTGAAGACTGGAGTTGGCCTCCCCTGGTTTATAATATATAATCTTTTTAAATAAAGGCTGCAAAGCGCTAACCAGGGAATGCTTAAATGCATTTTAAAATCTTTAATAAAATGGCTGAATTCTCGCTCCTACTCTTTAGTATTGAGTTAATCTTCTATATCAACAACCAATCCAATAATGATAAAACATGGGTACATATGGGTCCAAGCAAAAAGTATTTCTTTCTTTCTTTATTTTATAAAATGTTTTACCAGGAAGTAGTACATTGAGTTAACTCTCGTTTTCAAGTATGTCCTGGGCACAGAGTTATATTGACAAATACATGGTTACAAATACATAGTTAAAATGAGTGAAAAGGGTTAGACAGTACATTATATACAAGACATTTCATGCACAGTTAAAGATAATACATATTATAGGCGTATGTAACAGTTACAGACCAGATTAAAATGTGAGACAGCTTGAGTTTGGAAAGAACTTAAACTGGTGGCTGTGAGTCTCCGGTAGATTGTTCCAGTTTTTGGGCGCACGGTAAGAGAAGGAGGAGCGGCCGGATACTTTGTTGAACCTTGGGACCATGAACCGTCTTTTGGAGTCGAAATCCAAAAATTAACTGTTCTAATTAAACTGTTAACTTGGTAGTTATATGTCTTTTCTGAACCCCAGGACATTAGTAAAGCAGCAATTGTGTGTATAAACATTAAGTAATGTTGGGTCTATAGCCACTGATGCTTGTCCTTTTCAGATTAAAAAAATACTTCAATCCATAGCATCCATGTATCAAGCTCTGCTGCATCTTGCCCAGCTTCCCAATGACTTGGGTACTGCATATTGGGAGCAATAAGAAGTGTTACCACAGGAGTCACTTGAGTCCCATATAAACAAAGGATGTATCAATATTTACATCTATAGCTCATAGTTTGCTCTATTTACCCACTTTATCCAACTTGAATGAGAGACCAGTATTACATCAAACGTATGTTTAGCACACGTATGAGTGAATGTGCTTTTAAGCTCTAAAGTAAACTCCAGAAGTTGTCAACTGTTTGTTCCTTTCATGGGTAGTGAGAACAAAGAGCGCACACTGGGAGGGAAATTGCTGTGGGGACCTTAATTTAGAAAGGTTTGATTTGGTTTTAATCCCATAAAACATATGGACAATGGGCTGTGACCCTAGGGTTGCGTTTGTTGTTTGTTTGCTGATCTCTGACCCATTTAAAACACACAGTCACTTTCTTTTGTTCACAGTGGGTGCATACAGTGCGCTGCAATCCTGCTCCCTGCCAAATATAGCCAATTCATTATGTCAAAGAATGTGGGGGACGGATTACCGCTGTGTTTGGAAACTACTGAACGTACCTGTCAGGGTTTTTTTTTAACCTGGCCAAGCAGCTCTGGTATGTTTCTGAACGAAACTCCTTTCAATTCAATTATTCAGACAGTATATCTATCGACATTAACTGCCTGCCCGTCATCCCTTAATCCAGGGCTGCGCGAACTTCCTACGCTGCGCCCCCCTGCCTGCTATCCCCGTGTGTCGCGCCTCCCTCCCCCTTACCACTAATGCGGCATCAAATAACGCCGCGGGGGTCATGTGACGTCACGTGACCTATGGCGTCATTTGATGCCCACGTTGCATGGAGATGCGTGGACTGAAGCCGGGTAAGTGAGCCGCGCCCCCCCCCCCCCCCCAATAAAAGTCTCATGCCCCCTAGTTTGTGCACCCCTGCCTTAATCCAGGGGTGCTCAACTCAGTCCTCAAGCCCCACCCCCCACCCCAACAGGTCAGGCTATGCCAGCTTCAGCACAGGTGGCTCAATCAGTTCCTGCTTCGGCACAGATGGCTAAATCAGTCCATGCTTCAGAATAGATGGCTCAATCAGTCCCTGCTTCTGCACAGGATCAGTCATCAACTGAGCTTCTGATTGAACCACCTGTGCTGAAGCTGGGATATCCTGAAAACCTGACCTGTTGGGGGGGCTTGTAGACTGTAGTTAAGCATCACTGACTTAATCTATATGCTGCCTTTCTGAAGTCACATTCTATACTGTATACTTTCACTCCCAAATAAAGGATACCATTAGGAAAAGACTAACACACAGGCCCATATTTACTAAACAATGCAAAACCCTATTCCCTGTTTACATCAATGGACATTTAAGCAATCCGTACTGCTTGACGTCTCAAAATAGATGTATTTTTCTTTGGTGAGCTTTAAAGCGCCAATTCCTGGTCTCTTGTATCCTACTTGCAGGATCTTGCTGCAATCTTCCAGTTCTGAGATACCAACTTCAAAAAAAAGCAGGATTGCAGGGATGGATTAAAACGGCTGCCTTGAATTGATGTCAGAATCAGACTAGCTGAAGCACAAAGGAAAATAGCATGAATATACATAGAGCAAGCAGCATCTTTTATATTCTGCAACTGAGCGTAGCTACGGCAAGTCTAACCCTCACCCCACCCCACCCCACCCCACCCCACCCCACCGCCATATCAGCTGTGCACCAGTGGTCATACAATTCAATGTAGGATATAGATGATATGTAACCTATGGCAGCTTACTATACGTGACTAGGAATTGGCTTAACAAGAGCAAATTTGGGAGCCGACCAATGTATAGGGCAGGGGTGGCCAACTCCAGTCCTCAAGGGCCACCTACAGGTCTGGTGTTCAGGATATCCCTGCTTCAGCAAAGGTGGCTCAATCAGTGGCTCAGCCACCTGTGCTGAAGTAGCGATATCTTTTAACCTGACCTGTTGGTGACCCTTGAGGACTGGCTACCCGTGCTATACAGTGGGGTCTTAGTAATCACAGATCAAGAGGAAGTCAAATGAATCCTCTGTTAAGAAAGCAAGGCAATGGACTAGGGAAAGTGAAACTGTTGATTCATTTGAGAGAATTGAAATTCTTCATAGCAAGAAATAAAACAAATATTGTCTTGAGTCATGGACAATCAATGTACAGTACACACAATAATAACAGAACATCCTCCAACTGTACGTACGGTATTCAGCAGGTACACTGCATGTTCCTGGCTCCTGTAAGACCAGCTGTACCTATCACACAGAACATTCTGTGTGTGTGATAAGCTGCAGAGGTTAGGGGACCTCCATAGGACTAGCTTGGAAGGCCTCCACCGGGCACAAGTAGAGGAACTACAGTGGGACCTATTTATTTGTGCAAAATGTTGGAGGGTCTGTAAAAGCTGTTTCCAACATATGTAGTACTGTACATACAGTATGAACCCATACATGTAGTGTTAGCGTGGGGGTCTGATTTTCATACTGTTCATACAAACATGTCAGACTCATAAGGAGTGGCTCAGTGAGTAAAGACTGACTGTGTAAAAAGGAGCACTGACTTTCTCAGAATCCTGGTTTGAATCCCGGTGTCAGCTCGTTGTGACCTTATTTTATCTCCCTGTGCCTCAGACACCAACATAGTAAATTGTAAGCTCTATAGGGCACCGTCTGTAAAAATTCCTGTGTTCCATAATATGTACTATACTGTAATTGTGAACCAATTCAAGTCCCATAGGGAGAAAGGCGCTGTATGAAATGAAAGCTTTTATTATAACAGTTGTTTTAGCACTATAGTAATTGACACAGTATCTAATTTCATAGTAAGTTTACAAAACTTGAGAAAGAGGGGAGTTAACATGACAAACTCCAACCAAAACACGAGCGTGACAGGGGTGAAACGTTATCATAATTTAGCAAGAAGGATGTTACACTAATAGCAAATATTTAGATTTATGCACATTTTGTTTGTATACAATATAGATTAGATAAAGGCCCAGAAAGCGAGCAATTTCTTTAAACTACTGCAATCCAAATGTAGCTTCCCCAGGAAGCTGAGATCTTTACCGATGCACCAACTGCAGCCTAGAAATAAAATACCTAACTGCAG
This sequence comes from Ascaphus truei, assembly GCA_036426205.1. Lineage (NCBI taxonomy): Eukaryota > Metazoa > Chordata > Amphibia > Anura > Ascaphidae > Ascaphus > Ascaphus truei. The sequence goes on from CM071571.1 coordinate 184,245,107, forward strand.
CTTGAAAGAGGATTTCTTCCTCAATGTCGCAATGATATTAAGTTCGCTAGATATTACTGTGCCGCAATATATTTCTCACATCGACAGTTGCCATGGCAGAATCCTACACCGGCTCAGATCCACAAAAGGGGGCTAGGCTTTAGCACGCCCTTACTCCCCGAAACATGCTAAAGTTACGCACCCTTTTGTTGGTCCGAGACAGTGGTAACCAGTAATGTTTGCTGTTAGCATGGCTGGTCCATACCACAGCCTGTCCCCGTGCAAAGCATGCCATCAGGTCCGCACAGCATGCGAACAGTATGATTTTAACACATATAGGGATATCTTTCTATCTCTGGCCAAGTACTCATTGAATATATAGGGATTTTCAGCCGGATAAGTCATGTTGGCGGTTTCAGAACAAGCCTCATAATGTTGCCCTCTGAACATGTCTTGCTCCTATATGTATATATATATAAAATCAAGAGCAAGATATGTATATATAACTATATATGGTAAAAATCATAATTTTCTGAATCTTTGGTTACTAACGTTACATGGTCATTTTGAGACGGCTATGGCGACAGCTCCATTTTAACCTCCCAGCTATTTAATATGTCAAACATCAATATCTCCTGAACGGAACATCACATTTTAAACCAGCATTGGAAAGGGCAAAAATAAATCCCTTAAACTACGTTTAAAAAAAAAAAATACAAATTCAAAAAGATCAGCGCCGATTGCTGCTGAAAAATGATATATTTTTTCTTTTTTCGGGCGTTTATGCTTGAACTGACGTTAGCACCTCTACATTGTATCCCAGGACACACTTGAAAACGAGATGCACAAATCAAACCGACTGTACTTTAAACAATTTAAGATAAAATGGAGTTTAAGTGGATCACTAAATTTACAACCAGGAATCAGTTCAACATGAGACAGCGCTAAGGAACAGTACTTCCATAGGTACTGGTATGTTCAACAAAATGATTGCAACTGGTATTTTAAAGTCAATATTGAGCCCTGGGTCTCATCAATCAGCCTGATGTGATGCTGTGGCAGGGGAGAACAGAACATGAAAACCAGGAAAGGCTGCTTCATTTATTCTTTCACTTTTATCCCCGGAAAATCAATGTTTTTATTCTTGAGACGACTTCATCTTGCTGCTCTTCTGACATGCTCGGTCCTTTACGGACATCATCAATCAAAATATCGATCTGTTTTCCGCATTTGCCAGGTCAGCGCTGGCTGGCCCAAGCAATGCATTGTTCCGGCGCCGCAAGGGTTAATGTGGGGTGGGGGGTGGGGGGGTCCAGCCTGGCTCCATTAGCTGCAATCAATGCATCGTAACCACGTCAAACGCAGCCCACCAGCTGATCCCACCGCTCCAACGCTAATAACGCAAACAGGAAACGTGATTATTGAATACTAGAGGGAGTTGGTCTTTAAGTGGGGGTAAGTGAAGGGCTCATTTTCCCATGAAAGTTCCCTATTCCATGAGCTGTTAAGCCTATTCTCAGTGCTGGAGAAGAGTGCAGCTCCATTCAAACGGACCAGACTAAATTATCTTCTCCAGCGCACTAAGGCCCAGATCCCATATCAATTTGAGTAAAGCTTAGCACCCTTTTGTAGATCTGGGCCAGGGCTGGCGTGATGGTGGTGCACCGCGCTCTCATCCACAACAATTACATTGATTGCGGGGGACGAGCACGGGGCCTCTGCAACTCTCTTACCTTCTCCGGTGGCATCTCCTCCTGCATGGTCCCGTCATCATGGCTCCGCGACGTCCAATGGCGTCACGTTGCCATGACAACGGGACGTCATGACGCCATGCAGCGTCACGTTGCAATGACAACAGGATGCCCTGTGGCGCCGCGCTGCCATGAGAACGTGACACCTCATGGCGCCGCGACATCACGTGACGTCACGATTGTCATGGCAACGAGCCGCCATTGGACGCCGCGGAGCCATGATGATTGGACTATACAGGAGGACATGCCGCTGGAGAAGTTAAGAGCCGCACATATCCCTGGCGAGCCCCGGAAACATCCCATCCGGCCCTGATTCTGGGTCTAAGTCCCGGTTTAAACGATCTATTCTAATGTCAAAAACACTGCAATATCTGTCTTTTATGCACACCCAATGTCTTTGCATTAAAAACTATCGGTATGCACCGCCTATTACGCTCAATTAAAAATGTAGTATGTAAATTAACCGTGTGCTACAGATATATTATCCATCTTCAAAGCACTCACATTGATTTTCAGAAACTCTGCCTCCTCACCGCTTCTTCTCACAATCTTCATTTCTCAACTGTTACTGTCAGTCAAAAAAAGAAGCAAGAATTGAGGAAAACAGAGGACTCTCACCGAATTCAGTCAAATTGGAACCAACGTAAATAATAGAAGTTTGTAACAATTATTTTTTTTTTTTAAAGTTTAGAAAGGAGGCAGCCGGAATATATAAGTGCTTAGGGGTGGCAGGGCTTTGAAATCCACTGCTGTGCGGTTTCCTAAACAGCACTAGGACACTCATCGTCTCTCCCAACCCACACCGCTTAGGAAATGTGGAAGAAATAAACTGGAGAGGGAGCGGCTCAGTGAGTAAAAGACACCGACTGGCACTGAGTTTGAAGCAGGGGAGCCTGGTTCAATTACCAGTGTTGGCTCCTTGTGACCTTGGGCAAGTCACTTTATCTCCCTGTGCCTCAGGCACCAAACACATAGATTGTAAGCTCCACGGGACAGGGACTGTGTCTGCAAAATGTCTCTGTAAAGCACTATATAAAACTAGCAGCGCTATACAAGAACATGTTATTATTATTATTAACTGTTCGGCGCTTCCCCAGATGTAAAAACTTTTGCAAAAGAAACCTTTTGATGCCCTGGTGAGTGTGTATCCAAAGGGACTGTTTTATTCCGTGTATATTGTATTAAAGGTTATTTTACCTATTGCACTATCTATCAGTCCCTGTTTCTCTTATCCTCACTCAAGATCCAAGTTCACCTGCACCTACAGCTGTACTCACCCACAACTGTTACAGCACGTATGGGCTGATGTCTATCCACTGAATTTGTCAAGCAACCACTCCCTTATGTTGTGTTTATCTATATATGAAATGTGCAATCCAAACGTGTGCAATATACAGTACTTTCAGGTTAGCTAGACCTGTGTCTCAGGAAAGGTTTCTTCCACTTTAACCAAGAAGCTCTTATTAAAATGATTTGGGATGTTCAATGTCTGAGGTCACAGTTTGCATAGGGCTCCCATTTACTGGTCTTGGTGATGTCATAGTAACTGACAGCAAGTAAATACGCAACGGAAGAAAAACAAAGCAAGCTGTCTTCCAAAAATGTGGTTATTCACTCTGTGTGTGGGTGGGTAAGATGGGTGTAGTTATGATGACGTTATTGCATGTGAAGTAATTGATAAGGTACTGTGGCAATCCAATGTTACAAGACAGCTCCGCCTCATGTCAGCTTGGACTATCCCAAATATCATTGCCTACGTTGTGCCTGTAAACATTGTGCCTGTAAATGTTCATTTATCATGTTGTGTATGCTTTGCAATGAAAACTAGTATTTACGATAGTCCTATTAACAGGACCTGTTCCTAGGTTATGTACCGCACTTAGGCAAGCACAAAAAAGGACTCCCCCCCCCCCCAAAGCAGGGGGTCCCCAGAGCTGAACAACATTCATTTTGGCAGCGGGAACCCCCAGCTTCCTGAGATACTTACCCCCTTAGGGGGTGCAGTACCTCCTGCTCAGGTTTAGCTGTCACATCACATGCGCCAATAGGAAGCCGTGATGTCATAGGCGGCTTGCTATTCGCCCATGTAAGGCTTTAAACCTGGAGATAACGGCACCCCCTAAGGAGGTCAGTATCTCAGGTAGCAGGGGTCCCCGGAGCCTAAATTAATCTGGTTCAGCTACGGAGACCCCCCTGCTTCAATCCTACATGTTTTTTAAAGAAGGAAAGCAGCAGTGCTGCTACACTTTCGCTCTTGCTGCTCCCTGAGACCTGTCGCCCCCAGTTGGCGCCTTACCCAAGGTATGCCTAGGAATGGGCCTGGCTCATACACATCCTTTATTTATGATGTATCATGCTGGCATACAGAAGCAATGTGTGCTTCACCATCAATGCCATTCTCCATAAGTAGGGCAATAACAGCATTCCAACATACAACCATTGTTATGCTGGTCATTAATGTTTTGCTCCAAGAAGGAATATTGCTCCTGTAATCACTTATACATGGTTGTTGTTGCTTTCTCCTAGGTCATGAGTGGCCAATTCCACTCCTCAAGGGCCACCAACAGGTCAGGTTTTGAGGATATCCCTGCTTCAGTACAGGAGTCTCAATGAATGGCTCAGTTGTTGACTGTTGGTGGCCCTTGAGGACTGGAGTTGGCCACCCGTGCTTTAGATCAGGGGAGCTCAACTGCAGTCCTCAAGAACCCCCCACCAGGTCAGGTTTTAAGGATAACCCAGCTTCAGCACAGATGGCTCAATCAGTGGCTCAGTCAAAGACAGAGACACTGATTGAGCCACTTGTGCTGAAGCTGGGTTATCCTTAAACCCTGACCTATTGGGGGGGTTCTTGAGGACTGGAGTTGAGCACCATTGCTCTAGATAATCCAAATAGATGCAGGTGTGTAACAACTCAGCAACTGATCCTCGCAGACCCTGAGCCCTCTATTAGTTTCATTGACTGTCATATCTGACATGCCACAATTTGAAGGTATTCATTGCTCTGTGCTCTTAAAGTAAAACTAAATGGTTTGAATGAGTCTGACTCCAGTGTCCAACCCCCCCCCCCCCCTCATTCATTTATTTTCTTCTTGAGCCAACGAGATGTGGCTCACTGATACTCTTGTTAATCTCAAAATATTCTTCTAATCTACTTTAAGGGGGAAGTTCCACTTTGCCCATCACAGTCATTGGATTATTGGATTACTAAAACAAAGTGGATCATCTCCCAATAGTGCTAACAATAGTACAAGTCTTACCCACACCCAGCCTCTTCCCTATTGATTATTTGACACATGGTGGAAAAGTATCATTAAGTTATTATGGGTGTCTCGGAAACACAGCTGACAGTCAACCCCCATTCATAACAGCTGCTGTCAAAAAAAAAACCACAGAGAAAATGTCAAACTTGATTTTATTAAGTCACCAATTATCTAGTTTTTACCAAACATGCACACGACTGACATAAGGCCCATCTAGAGTTGAGCTGCAGTTTTTCAATCCCCCAGGAACCTCCAGCCCAGTTCCCAAAATATCTGCGTTTTTGGCTGTCGGTAAAATAGTTTAAAGAATAAAAGTCAGCAAAGTCACTAATAGAAAGCAGCGACATGATCTTCTGATGGTGGGTTTTCTTTTGACCACCAAACAGGGTTGACCCTTACGGCCATTTAAATACTTGTGCGGGAGAATAAAATGTGAATATATCAAGAACAGGTTGTTGGAGTACTTAGGTTCAGGGACTGTAAAAAAATAAAGGTCAGCAGTGCTTTAAATAACTACATTCACATTGTGTTTCTTTCTGAAAATTAAGAAAGTTGGTATCTTTATTAGAGACACAGAAAAGGGAAATTCCTGCCACTAAAGTGTTTCCTTAACGCGTGGCCCATTCTCTCTGTTAGAGGACTACGCGGTAAAGGGGGAAGGCATATGGCCTGTGGAAAGGAACCACTTACCACCGCAGTAAAACAAGTCAATTACATAGTGGTAACCCCTTAAATATTTCACTAACATGGGTTCACTTTGAGTCTTTTAAGTAAAGCAATCAATGGTTTCATCTAGAATAAATAGTGGTTTTATTTCAGCAAGAACAATTTGGTGTATTTTGTAGTTTCTCTGTGGTTATTGCTCACTACCCCAATGCCCCATAGTGTGGGGAGATGACCAATTTCATATTAAATTAACGTTACAGTTGTTATTTGAATTTCTTTTCTAAGTCCGGTTTGGAGTCTGGATGAGATGCTGTGCAAGCAAAGCCCAACAAAGATTGTGTTGGAACAGTACAGCAGGGCGTCTTTGATAAACATCTGCTGATTATCACAGGCCTCCTACAGAGCTCAGTTAAGAAGCACAGATTTACTTAACCATGCTACACCTTATACATACATTACAACTCATTCATGTGAATGGCCTCAAGGTGGACCAATATTTATCCCAGTTAAGAACTGTTTAATAATTCTGCCCCATGTGTCTGTACAAACATAATAGAACAGAATGCCCTTCTTCCAAATCTCAGGGTGTCCTACTGGATATGAAAATGTACTAAGGGTACATCACACAAGCACGTATCATAGGATCTCGATTCACAACGAGCTGTATTGGATTTTTAACATGCTCTTATTGTTCGGTGTTCCTGTTACACTCATTTCCTTCCACGGAACAGGTGTTAATTACACCTTCTTTTTTCTACCTGGTATGAAATTTCAGATCGTGAAACCCTGTAGAAAATAAACGTTAAGCATCCTCAATGGGTAACAAAAGAAATGCCACGTCTACACTAAAAATCTAATCACCTGGAATGAATCCAACGGTAATACAAGGAAAGTCTCCATGAGTGCTATGGGGAAAACATGAAGCCACATAGATATATTAGAATAATTTCTTTTAACTGTTTTATCCATTGACATTATTAGTTTTTCTGCAGCAGCCCAACCTGCTTGGTGAGTGTCAGTCTTAAGAAAAGACTGGAGATTCCAGGGCAACTCAAGATCAGCATAAGTTTATTACAAGCTCAAAAAGATGGACAGGATGAACGCCCCTACGCGTTTCATGCCGAAGCACTTTATCAAGGTGTAAGGTGAGAACAAACAAGATGCACTTCTATACATACCAGCCTAAAAAACATTTATTTTTCTTATACATTGGTTTGTTTTTGTTTGCTTTTTAAATGATTAAAGTTTCTTTTATTGTAATCACACACCACCTGATCTATTTGGCCAATAGGAATGAACGTGGCGTCAGCGCAACTCCCCTCGCAGTCATACGCCGATGATGTAATTTTCGGCACTCAATGGCACAGGCTGATACGTATAAAAGTGCATGTTGTTTGTTCTCACCTTACACCTTGATAAAGTGTTCCGGCATGAAACGCGTAGGTGCGTTCATCCTATCAATCTTTTTGAGCTTGTAATAAACTTATGTTGATCTTGAGTTGCTCTGGAATCTCCAGTTTTTTCTTAAGACTGATTGTCATTTGGCTGTACCCCGGTTTCAACTACTCTCTTGGACTCTTCACCCTTCGGATTGCATGCTGTGGATACTATTGGAAGCCTATGTTAGCTAACAGGTAACGGGCCAGAGTGCCGTTATACTTTGCTCTAACTGAACTGCTTATTCTCTGTACTTGGTTGGGTTATTATCGCTGTGTCCAATTCTGTGGTTGTCAGGTGGACACCACTAGACACATATCCCTCTCATGAGAACATTATTTATCCTTTATCCTATATTGGACATCCTGATAGCATCTGGACATTTATTATCTGCTAAAAGCAAGTTGTTTTTTTGAGCACCACATCCTACATCATGTTCAACCTGCTTGATGGTAGTAATGTTTGGATTCTATGCTCCTCTCAATGGCCCCAGGGCAATATTATGATGCTTTCCCATGCGTCAGAAGATGTTAGCTCCATTCCCATGAATGGAACCTAAAATATTTTTCCAGGTCAGGTTCAGCCGATTCACAGCATAACTGATTAAGGAAGAACGTATCTCTCTAAAGCCAGTCTCTTCACAAACAAATTTCCGTTTAGGCGATAATAACAAATAATGTACAACCAGAAAGGGCTTCTCATTACCCACTGAAAGCATCTTTTCTTGATATATAAAAAGGGGAGAAATAAAAACATTCCACTCCCAGAGTAAAACTCAATGAGAAACAAGATGTGACAAGTGAAAAAAGTCTGGAGTCTAGACCTTTAAAATGATTAAAAATACTTGCTAAGCTAGTTAAACAAGATATCAACGCCTAGTTTTTGCCATAGAGTATAAAACATGTCACTGACATTGGTTCAATTTGGTCCTGTGTGACACTGCACAGAATGCTAAACTGTACCTGGTCTGAATATAGACTCACAAGGGTAAAGTTCACTACAGCGAAATAGCAATTATCACTCATTAATAGTCTTTGAACTGAGTGGCCATTAACAGGAGATAACAACTTTAGTGAATACCCCAGAATCATAGACAAATACAGTATGCAAATACCTTAATGAAATCAAAGTTACATTTCTCACTTCTGTTTTCTAAGCATAGTTTGGCATATTTGCAGTCATATATTGTCTTCATGAATCTACAGCATAAAATGCCTATTAGTGGAAAAACGAAATAATAGGGTGGTTCATAACCTAAACGGTCGTGTTCCCAAACCTCAAATTTGAACTTCAAAAGGAGAGGTGCTGCTGTGGACTCAGAACACAGTATCTGCAAATAAATATGCTATAAAAGCAGCTGCATTTGCGCTACCGACGAAGCCAAGGTTGCAGCACCCGTGAATGTTGCTGAATGACACCCAGCGGTGCATCATTTCACGCGCATCAACAATTGTTTCAATGGCTGAGTCCAATCTTGCATTAAATGAGGCGTCAGCTTTGGCGCACATCATCCCATTAACGTTAGTAACCTTGGTATTTACTCCATTTTGAGCTTCACTGCGTCAATGTATAAACAGGGTGACCATAGGGACAATTGTCGCTCATGCGCAGTCAGGCGTGCCGACTGCACATGCCAAAACGGCTCACGCATGTGCGATGAGCGCTTGTTAGCTGCACATGCGTGATCGGAGTTTGCCGGCCACTTATGCACATGCTTATGCAATCGGCACTCGCTGACTGCTCATGCGCATGCGTGACCGGAGCATGCACGGTCAGCGCTGAGAAAAACCGGGACAGTGGCCAGAAAAGCCCCTCCAACAGGTTCGATTTTCAGAATATCCCTGCTTCAGCACATGTGCTCAATCAGTCCCTGCTTCAGGAAAGCTAACTCAATCAGTCCCTGCTTCAGCACAGGTGGCTCAATCAGTCCCTGCTTCAGGAAAGCTAACTCAATCAGTCCCTGCTTCAGCACAGGTGGCTCAATCAGAGGCTCTGATTGAGCCACCGGTGCTGAAGCTGTGATATCCTGAAAACCTGACCTGTTGGGAGGGGCTTGATGACTGGAGTTGAGCCCCCTGTAGTAAGGTGCTGACTACCGCAAACTGTGGCTAAGCCGAAAGTATGAATATGTACAAACCTTCCCTGTGGCTTGTTGAAAGCTGATACAATTGACATTTTCCCTCTTTATAAGGTTAAACAAAAAAACATACAAAAAAAATCTAAACACTTACTCGACAAAGTAACGCCAGCACTTCCTGGTACTGAAATTCCCCCGCGTCACGCAGGCCAATAGGAAGTCGCAACACGGATGATGTTTCGTATTGGCCTGTGTAACACGAGAGATTGACACCGCCATATTGTTTTCTTAGGAGGGTAAGGACAGCGCTTCCTTCTCCAGTATCTCAGGAACCAGGAGGTCCCCGGAGCTAAACAAAATTGTGCGTTTTCGGCTCCTGGGCCCCCCTGCGTCTCACCCAGTTAAAATAAAGATGGGGGAGCTGCAGCTTTAAGCCTTTGTGTGCTCCAAGACGTAGTCAAAACGTCATCGCGTCTGGCACTCGAGGGGACGCCATGACATAGCGGCTACTCCATGGGCTTTCCACCCAGCTCTCTAGGGCAGATCGCGTCCTGCGGTGCTGCGCCGGGCTGAACGCAATCCGTCCAGAAGAGGAGTGGGAGAGAAGGACTCGGCGAGGCCGCCACGAAGCGATCGCTCCGAGAAGCAGTCAGGTGACCGCGCTGTGGCACTCTGGTGCCGTGGTCCCTCCAGCGCACTAAGGGCTGAGGATGTCACCTGATCCTCAAAAAGGCGCACTGAAGCTTAACCCCTTCACTGCCAGAGAAGCCAGTAGCACGTTGCAAAAGAGTTACCAATATGTATCGGAGTGCAGCAAAGTGGAAGCAGACAGCCATATACCCCCTTATGTAACAGTTTGGGCCTTTATTTTAGAATCCACTTTTACTGTTCCCCTGTGAACGTCATTTATGCTGCAAGTCGCTATAGTGAACTGTATCAATATGTTCAAATAACATGGATTTAGGTGGATGCACTTGCAAAAGGACCAAATATTACATTATTGATGGGCTACATGGAGTCTGCCCCTGCGGTTTAATTGACTTTCGCACCGCAAAGTAAATTATATATCCAACTAAAATGTTACGTTTCTCAAGTTTCACCTGCAGTAGTGTAATACGTATACTTATGTATGTAAATCGTGTTAAGCAATAATTGAGTACTGTAAACACAAATGTATTCACACCAACCAAACTTGCCCTTCTCCCTCAGGCACTGCAGAGAATAAACTATTTCCTCTTCTGGATTTAATTACACGTGTCTATATGTTGTAACTGCCTCCCAAAGCCGTCTGTTCTGTGCACAGTGCTATTACCAATGAGCGACTTATCCGATCTCTGTTGTTTTCAACCCGCTCCTTGGGGAACCTAAGTCAGACCATGTTTTGCAGATGACAAGTAACATGCCTCTATAACAGGGGTGGCAAACTCCAGTCCTCAAGAGCCACCAACAGGCCAGGTGCAGGTATTAGGGATATCCCTGCTTCAGCACAGGTGGCTCAGTCAAAGACCCAGTCAAATTGAGCCACCTGTTATGAGGCTGGGATTAATTGAGCCACCAGTGCTTAGGTTAGGACTCATTGAGATACCTGTGCTGAAGCAGGGATATCCTTAAAACCTGACCTGTTGGTGGTCCTTGAGTACAGGAGTTGGCCACCGCTGCACTATAATATAACAAGAGTTAAGAAAACAGGACCGAAGCAGAGGTGTGCAACTCCAGTCCTCAAATACCACCAACAGGCCAGGTTTTAAGGATATCCCTCATTAAGCACAGGGGGCTCAATCAAAATGACTTGAGCCAACCGTGCTGAAGCAGGGATATCCTTAATACCGGACCTGTGGGTGGCATTTGAGGGTTGTAGTTGAGCATAGTCTGATGCTGGTTAATACCTTGGTCATTTCTATAATGTCACATACATTGTCTGGCATTCCCCGCGACAAGAGGGTTGAAAATCACTGTCAAATAAACTGCAATAATGTGTCCCTTATTTTTAACAAAACAATAGAGCAAATGAGAAAGCAATATTTGTATGAAGTTTTATTCTTGAAAATTAATTTTCACACTTTTGAATTTTCCAAAAAAAAAAGTGCACATCGTACAAAATGTTTTTTTAGGGGGGAACACAGGAAATCAAAACATACAGAAATAAGTTTTATTTTCTTACTAGAAATGATCCCATCAGCATTTCAATAAAACCCCCCTTCACTTCTTTTATAAGAGGAAGACACCGCCATGTTAAAAGTGGGCACAATCTATGACTTTAAAGTCGCTGTCCACCTAAAATGATTATTTTTTTAACAGTATTAGAACCCAGGGTTTATTTTCTTCAGAGTTGCCCAGTATTATTTTCAGCTCCAGAGACCCTGAGATATTTACTGGTGTTGTTAAACTGGACATTTAAATGGTTGTCCAATACGAAGAAGCAACAGATGACGTTGCAGCCTCCTATTGGTCCACAGGGCCTATGAAATTTGGCACCGTATTGAACTCTGAAATTGGAGTAACACACCAGTATCTCCACTGGTACCACAGTTATCCTGGGAACGCGGGAGACCCTAGAGCTGAAAGTATTGCGGCTCAGCTCTGGAGAGCCCACTGCTTCCAACGCTGTTAAAACAAAATCATGTTACAACAAAACAAGAAAAACCTACATTTTAAGCAACAATCGCGGCTTCTAGGTTTTTAAATTACGTGGCACAGGAATTAAAGAATATAATTACAGTTGACAAGATAAAATGTTTTATAAGAAGCTAAATCCTCCAAAAGATTAGCATATATTTTTTTCTGTTGCGCTAATTATTCTTCTCCTAGTTATATGTTTGGTAGACCCCACCCTATATAAATAATGGAAATGTAATGCCACGATCAAAATAAATCTCTGGGGATCTCAGAAAAGCAGTTATTGATGATAATCAGTCTAGAAAGGGTTACAAAGCCATTTCTAAGGCTTTGAGGCTCCACCAATCCACTGCCAGACAAATGGAGAACGTTCAAGACTACAGTCACTCTATCCAGGAGCAGTCGTCCTACCAAAATCTCTCCAAGAACGAACCAGCAAATCATCCATGAAGTTACAAAGAACCCAAAGTAACATCCAAGAATCTGAAGACCATTCTCGCTTTGGCTAATGTGTTCATGACTCAACTATCAGAAAAAGACTGAACAAGAATGGTGTTTTTGCTGTCGTTTGAAGTTCGCCAAGAGCACATAGATGATCCACAAGACTTCTGGAACAACGTTCTCTGGACAGATGTCAAAGGTAGAACTTTTTGGTCTCAATGAGAATCGTTATGTTTGAAAACCAAACTGCGTTGAAACAGCAGAACATAATTCCAACCGTCAAGCATGGTGATTGGAGTGTGATGGTTTGGGGCTGCTTTGGTGCCTCAGGACCTGGACGGCTTACCATTATTGACACAACCATGAATTCTGTATTGTATCTGAAGATTCTAGAGGAGAATGTCAGTCCATCCATCTGTGAGCCGAAGCAGAAGCGGGTCATGCAGCAAGACAATGATCCTAAACATACAAGCAGATCTACAAAAGAATGGCTGCAGAGGAAGAGCTTTGGCATTTTAGAATGGCCTAGTCAAAGTCCGGACCTAAACCCCATTGAAATATTGGGGCAGACCCCCTCTGACGAAGCACGCTGTTGAGAAACACGTTGATGTCACGTGAGGCTATTCCAGCGCGTTCACCCATTGGCTGGGGCAGAGACCAGGAAGCGGCAGCAGAGGATCCACACTACCAAGTGAAGGTGCAGTCTAGACAGTCAAATCAGCGTCGTCCTTGGCATCCCGCTATTCCAATTCCCTGGTCAGTATCTCCCCACCCCCTGGTATTTTTTTAATTTTATTTTTATATATTTTTTTTTCCATATTATCATTTGACTACCATTTATATGGCATATGTAGCAATGTGGGTTTTATAGTTAGCTGTTAATGCCCATATTATTATGTTGGTTTCACTAGTTTCCTTTGTCACTTAGGTGACTGTGTTTAGATTATATTTTGTTATATATTGGTTATTTTACCTGTCAGGTGAACCTGCAGTGAACCTGCAATAAATATTAACACTATATTTGTACTGACCCCCGGTGTGCTGGGTGCTTATTTGTATCGTTTTTATGAGAAAATATTTTCAGGCTTAGGAGTTATTGGGGAGTGACTCCATACGCCCGGAATCTGTCTCCTACTGAACCTACATCATACAGCATACAGCAGAGCGCGGAGTCCTTGATCTTTTTTCTACAAATATTGCGACAGGACCGGAAATGAGCTGTCCATGCAAGGACGCCTCACATGTCACGGGTTGAAGCAGGTCTGAATGGAGGAATGGGCCAAACTTCCTCAAAACCGATGTGAGAGACTGACCAGCATTCACAGGAAATGTTCAGTTGAAGTTATTCATGCCCAATGGGGCGCCACCAGGTACTGAATCTAAAGGTTCACATACTTTTTCACACATAGACATTTAATGTTTAATCATTTGTGGATCAATAAATGTTGGAAAGGTATCATGTTTTTGTTTAATTTGTTTGACCAGGTTATCTTTATCCATTAGTATGACTTAAATTAAGATCTGATAACATTTTAGGTTTGCAATATGTGAAATATGTGAAAATCCTAACTGTTTTACAAACTTTTTTCTCGCCACTGTATTTATATACTCTGGGTTGGATGACAAATGCCAGGGGTGAGTGACAGTACGCAATTCAGGAGTGTGTGACATGGCCAGAGCCAACATAGAGGTTTGGAGAGAATAAAAGGGCAAAGGGAGGACTTTATGTGGCAGTAGCACCGTAGTAAAAATGACTGACTTATCTGTTCTTCTATCTGCAATTATTTTTTCAAATCAGTGTTAATTATCTTAAGGCAGTAATTCTGAGAATTTTATGCTATCTTAATTTTTTTTAAATACAGATGGGACGCTTATTTATTTTGACATCATTGGAACCGAGGGGTTCTCCAGTTCTGGGCCGTGCCATTTCAAGCTCTGAAGACCTCCTTGTTCTTCAGAAAGAACCAGTTTTAAAGTTCTCCATGTGGAACAAATATGGCTGTGGTGGCTTCTTATTGGACAATACTGGCAGCGATATCTGGATGAGGGAGCCCTGGTACCCTCATCTCTACATATCTGGGAAACCCGAGGTTCCCCATAGCTGAAAAGATTATGCTGATCGATACAGAGGTTAGGTAAAGATTGTAAAAAAAAGCTCCAAATGGTTTGGTTACTATGGAAACACTAAAAGTTCACAGAACCATTGAAGCCTTTTGAGGTGCGGTACACCCGGCTTATGTAGTCACATGATGTGACCAGCCCTGTATGTGGGAAACAGAAGTGCGAGTACGGGGTAGGGTAACCAGTAGGGATTTAAAAAAAAAAAGGTTTTAATTCTCAATAGAATGTAAAATTTTCACTTGAAAGGTGACTGAATATTACTAAGAAATACAATTATACTCAGTGTTCGACAAACCTATACATCTGCACGCCCCGGGCGAGTGGATTTAACATCGTGGCGAGCTCCTATTGGCCCAAGCAGCACACGTGTGGTACTAGGTGGCGAGTAGATTTTTTTGTTCGGCGAGTAGATTTTTTGGTGATTTGTCGACCACTGATTATATTAATGCATTTTTTTCAAAAGATGTATATTTTATATATATTTGCCGGCTGCGCTGTATTGCACTTTTACTCAAAGTCGGAAGAAAGTAAACTAAAAAATAAATGTGTAGTAAACAACTACAGTAGTTGGTGATATGATGTCTAAAAAGAAGTCACCGCGTATTTATATGTATATATCTTTATTTGTATAGCGCCATCTAGGTACATAGCGCGTCGCAGCAGTAATACATGTGACACATTATAACACATAATGGGAATAAGCGCTTCAGATATAAAAGTAACAATAGGAAAAGGGGTATTTGTATTTATTGTATGCATTAAAATGTTTCTCAAATACAAGTGTCAACTGTTTTTCACCCAATAGCAAAAAAATAAATAACAAATAAATAAGATGTTTGATGAAAACAACACTCGACTGTTCATGCGACATCAAGACTGCAAACGTGTACGCTATTGTAAAAATCTAATCAATAGCAGTGATCGGGGAATCTGCAAATGTGCATTCAACTAATCCATCGAACTTCCAAAATGTAAACAATTGGGCAGAAATAAAAAATACTTCAACAAAGAAGATACATTAATTAGAGGCTCTTGTTTCTCAGCGTGGCCTGAAAGCTTGTGTCTATCAAGCACTTAATGCTCCCGGATTTATGAAGCTTGGAGCCAGAGACAGAGGAAGAAGCCCTTCTTAAACTGATAAGGAAATAAGAAAAACAGCATGCTACCAAAGTATGGGAGCTTTTAGAGGACACTGTCAGGCATTTTCCTTTAGTGCTATGAACACTATGTATAGTTACCATAGTACTATATATACACACACCATAGTGTGTGTGTACATATACTGGAGATATATATTAGCTATGTATATAGTCCTCTGTATTTGTGTATGTATGTATGTATGTGTATATATATAGATATATAGAGGATGTGTATGTGGTGTTAGCATAGAGATACGTATATAATATATATAGATATTAAATTGATTACTATACCAGAGAAGTGTATATATGAGAATATAGATAGATATAGATGTATGTATGTATGTTGTGTATATATTATATATAGCATTTAGTGTATGTGTATATATATATATATATATGTATGTATGTATGTATGTGTATATATATATATAGATGTGTATGTGTGTGTGTATATATATATATATAGATGTGTATATATACATACACATATGCAGATGCATTTACACATATACAGGCATATATTATACATAGTTACAGAGGGGCGGATTGCCCTATCGGGCGTTGGGACTTGCCCCGGTGAGCCGGTGTTGCAGCTATTGAGGCCGTGCTCTCTTCCCCATAACAATGAAACTGATTGCCGGGGGAGTGTGTGGGGCACCTGCAAAGGTTTGTTACCTTCTCCCGCTGCGTCACCCTCCTCCTGTTGCAGCGTCGCGACATCCAATGGCACCGCGCTGCCATGATGTGGCGTCACATGGTGGTGCGTTGTCACGGAAACACGTATCCACGTGACGTCACAACGCTTAAAGAGGAGGCCACTCAGGCCGATGGTTCCCCCCTGCATGTATATATATATATATATATATATATGGAAATATAGCTGTGTGCTCATCTGCATGTCCTAGGCAGGTCTGCAACCCCGCCTTTCCCCATTATCACCCAGCATACAGCACTTCCACTGCAGCAAGGGATTCTGGGAAATGACATGCAAATGAGCACACAGTGTCACTTTTTGCCTCAATAACCATCCTTAACATGGTTCCCTTGTTATATATATATATATATATATGCTACACAGATGTATTTACACATATACATACATGGTGTACAGTATATACACTTATGTCTAGTAAAACATGCATAAGTGTATATACATAACTATTCTTACGGTACATTCCTTACGTTACTGCTCTGTGTATCACCATACCAGATGCAAAAATCGTTTGCGTTGTGTTTTACTTTCAATCAGGAAAGACAAGTGTGCCTGTTTGCTAAATAATCCCTGGCTGCAGTGGGAGCGCTGTATGCTGGGAGACAATAGGGAGAGACAGGGTTTCATACCTGTCTGAGATATGTCAATGTGCTCACAAGTGATATTTCTATTTGCTGTACACTGTACGGTGGAGATGTTTGTCACTTTTTTTTACCCACCTTAACTTATGTGGTTGAAACCTATCACAGCTTCAAATTGCAAAGCCAGTATAACCATCATTGCACAGGTGAGACCCAAATGGTCTAAACAGCTGTCTGTGAGTAGGGTTACTGGCTATGCCCTTCTTTAACCCAGGATGTGCTGGAAAGCTGTGTAATGCAGCAGGCATACGCTTATAGGAGTCCATGTTAAACTAGATTTGAAGCAAATGATAATACTGTGCGCTTGTTTGCATGTCATTTCCCAGAATCCCTGGCTGCAGTGGAAGCATTGTATGCTATGAGATCATGGTGAAAGACAGGGCTGCAGACATGAAAGTGCTCACAAGTGATATTTTTACTTGCTAAATAGAGAAAAGGATATGTGAACTGCAGTGCAACAAAAAACCCACATCCAGTGCACTTCCGATGCCTGCCTGATTTTCTTCTACTCTGATTAGTCAGCTCTGGGCGATTCGGTAAAGTCAGAGTGAATTACAGCTACACAGAGCATGATGTGCAAAGCGGAGGCAAATACAAGCCTGTGATGCTTCAATGGGTAAGGAATCAAGATGCCGCAGCCCAGCAAACTGGGGAAGCAAAGAGGGTAACATACAATAAATACTACCAGGATCATGTATCAACATCACTTGGGTACTAACCTGGTGCAAGTGAAACATTCAGTATACACCAGATGTATCGAACCAGAAACTCCCTTTGAAAACCATGGGTTTATTTTCTTTTAACAAACGTTGTGCAGTTTGTTTTTCCCCAAGAACGGCCTTATTATAGGTCCAAAGAAAGATTATTACCCGACTCCCTACATGGTGTTTATTTTATTTATTTTTTACAATTTACTAAGCGACTAGAATAAAATGTACACGTTCTTTACACTTTGCGGACGGACTGGCACGGAGATTACATTCCAAGACTTAATGGCATGGTAAATATTTCCCCCTTTATACATTGAATGGCACATAGATTACACGTGTCCTGCCTTTCAGAGGCCGGCTGTGATATACATGACATTTAGTTTACCCTTTGCAGGAGGGATAGATGTAAAGGGCATTATTTACGTTATGAGTTTACCCTTTGCAGGATGGATAGAGATAATGGGCCATATGTACTAAACATTGCTACTCCACACGACACATTCCGCACTGGGAGACACCTTATGAACCATATAACTGAATGGACTGTAAATATTTTATGGCATAGCACTGCTTAGTAACATAGCCCCATATGTTTTACACTTGTTTGCCTTGCAGTTACAAGGATGACACGCATTGTACGCATTACAGATGGTCTTGGCTCTTGTGGCTAGGTCCTACAGTAGGTGTCAGAAATAAACATTTTGTATTTACCCATTGATCCGGCAGAGCTTAAGGGAAGTTCAACACAATGCATTGCAATCTCCACCAGCGCTGAACGGGGTTAAATGTCACTTATCCCAGTAATGACTCTTAACTCTCCATTCAAAAGCTTGAATGGCAAGCGTGTTTGTAGTCATGGTTTACCACCTCATAATCCCACACCCTAGCAGTGATCTGGAGGAAACCCAACTCATGCAGAGCTTTATTGCCATGGTACCAACACATGCAAAAGTGTATCACAGGAGCTGGATTTCTGCTTCCTTGCATTTGTTAATCCATTCTTTCATTCTCAGCAAACAGGCTGTGCGCCTGGTGTAACTTTGCCCAGTGCTTGCAACATGATTGTCAAATACACACACGTGTGAATGTGTGTGCAATGTAATATATATATATATATATACTGTACACACAGATCTAGAGTGTATATAGCGGGGAGGGTGCTAAGGAGAAGACTAGCAGTGGGGAGGGTGCTAAGGAGAAGACTAGCAGTGGGGAGGGTGTTTTTAATATGGAAGGGGAGTGAAGAGGAACTTAACATATTCTTTGAGTATATTAATACTAACACAAGGAATCTGAATTTCACGAGTACATATAGTAAAGAAAAGATCAATTTTCTAGACCTGGTCATCTATATAGAAGATAATGGAATAAAGACAAAAAGTTTCTTTAAAGAGATTGACAAAAACAATTACATTTTGAGATCCAGTAGTCACTTACCTAGAGGGATGGATAATGTGCCACTAGGACAATTTAACCGACTAAAAATAAACTGCACAGATAGAAATCAATTCTTAGAACAAGCAGACTTTATTAAAAACAGATTTTTGGAAAAAGATTATGATGAGGGGTTGTTGGACAAAGCAATGTTGGAAGCAGATGGAAAAAACAGAAGTGATCTGTTGAAACCTAGAATCAAGAAAAAGAAAAATGACAAATTAGATTTTGCATTCATTACAGGCTACAACAAAGAATCTAAAAAGATCCCTAGCACCCTAGAGAAGCATTGGGACATTTAAAAAAATTATCCCATATTAGGTAAAGAAATTCCAGAAAAACCAAATGTTCTATTTCGAAAAGCTAATAATCTAAAAAATCACCTGACAGAAAAAACTGAGCCAAAATAACTGGCTGAGTCCGAATAAGGGATTCCACAGGTGCAAAACCTGCCGGGCATGCCAGTTTAAATCTGCAAATACTGTTAACTTCAACTCCAATGTTACTAATGAAAGCTTCAACATAAAAACCTGCCTTACTTGCAGATCGGATCATGTAATTTATGTATTAGAGTGCCCGTGCAAACTCCAATATGTGGGTAAAACTGCAGCCAGACCAATCAGAACTAGCATTCTAGAACATCTGAGCAGCATAAATAGACAACTCAAGACGCACAGTGTATCCGATCATTTTTCAATATTTCACCAAGGTGATCCAACAGGTTTAACTTATACTGCTATAGAACAGGTTAAACAACATTGGAGAGGGGGAGATAGAGAAATCGAGCTATTAAAGAGAGAATCTTTCTGGACCCACCGTTTGGGAAGCCTAACTCCTAGGGGTCTAAATATGGAGTTGGATGTGATGCCATTTCTGAAATAAATATGCTCTAACATTGACTTTATGTCTCCCCTTTAGGCATCTTTTATGTCCTTTCTTATCTTTGTACTTTTTAAGTCTAAGTGACTACCTATTCTTATATGTATCGTGATCAAATATCAGTGTATTAGAGTTTACTCTCAGCCCCTCTGCAGTTAATAGTTAATAATCATCATGCCAGAATAGGATTTTTTTAACTTATCTTTACAATTTTTATAATTAATTTGTATAAATTGTGTGCTTTTACTTTTAGTGGTTTCTATTAGCAGATTCATTTGTAGAACCCTTATTTTTGCTGTTATTGTTTTTGTGATTAGTATGTGTCCCAATGCCGAGTCTCCTGTATGAACCCATCATATTAGGATTTCATGTGTATAATTCTTGCTATTTGTTAGCGTAATATATGTCGTCTTTCTGCTAGTCCTCCCTTTTCATGCTATGCACCTCTTCTCCAATCAATCGTGTATTCTCTCACCTAGTTATTATTAACCCCAGTAACACTTTAAAAGAACAGATGTTCCACATGTAGCCTGGAGCTCCCGCAGCTCCTTGAGACCCCCCTCCCTTGGAGCAGTGCGGTCGCGGGTGCTGTCGGAGCCAGCGCCGGGTCCGACGGCTACTTCCAAGGGTGGGGGCCGGAGCGGGGAGTCACGCACTGTTCCCTGATGCGGCCGGTTGCCAGAGACGCGAGCGGCCCGTTGTTAGGGCCGCGATCGCGTTGCCGAGGCCCCGGCGGCTCGGGGTACAGGGCGCCGCCATTTTGCAACAGCTCGCGCATGCGCAGGGATAGCCAGGCGCCAGGAAATTCCCAGAGAGGTCGCGCATGCGCAGGACAGAGCCTAGAGAGTCGCGCGAGTGTAGGGAAAGTGCAGGAGAGGTTGCGGCGGCCATAATTAATTAGCAACCAGGCTATATATTGCACAATTGTAACCTCGTGACTCCACACTCCTGACGAAGCCGACGTGATCCACGTAGCGAAACGCGTTGAGTGGGAGTCTTCTGTTGCAGAGCTGTATGGAGAGGAGTCATTGAAGGCCAGCCCCCACCAAACCGCCGAAACCGGATCTGGATGGAGGAGAGAGAGGATGCAGGAGAGAGAGGATGGAGGAGAGAGAGGATGGAAGGGAGAGGGAGGAGAGAGAGGAGATGCAGAATTGTAGACTAGTGCCTCTACAGATGTGGCAGATTGTTTTGGGGAAATAAAATGAGAAAAGAATGGTGCAGAGAGACGCAGAATGTTTCTTATTAGGAATGTTTGCCATTTTTTAAATTGGGGGCGGGCCAGCTGGCGAGTAGCTTTTTGGGTAATTTGTCAAGCCCTGGAACTGGGTATACCAAATATTGTGGGGAAGGCAAGCACCTTAGAATTAAGGGTAGGGGTATCAAACACTACACGGGTTAGAGAATGGGGAACCTGCCTTAACATAGTTGATGAGACCTTTATGGCGCCTGGATTACTTTGAGAGTGGATCTGTTCTGGATCCACTCCAATCCTGATGGTATCTTTAAACCTCAGAAAAAGGAGACAAAAAAACAGGACATGCCACAATAGTGCATTACCTATTCCAGGGGTGCTGTAAGAGACGTGTTCAGAGGTACGCAATGGAGACCGTTTAAAGTGAAACTAAAATTAGGCTTTATTGCGCCTGTCCCTTTAACACAGCAAAACGTAGGAAAATAAGCAAAACAAAAACCTACTCGGGTTTGGGAAAATATCTACACATGTAGACTCCTCTTCCGAAATGTTACTTCTATGTCTAAAGCACTTATTCCCATGATCTGTTATTTATATTATCTGTTATTTATTTGATTACCACGTGTATTACTGCTGTGCAGCGCTATGTACATTAATGGCGCTATATAAATAAAGACATACAGTACAATACAATGTAGTCCAGCCCGCTCTAACTGGGTGGTTAGCTAAGCTATTTACCAGCCCAAATATATAAACAGATGTAGCCAGGTCACCCTTTGCCCCCTGCGACCCCCTCGGGAGCCTCCGTGGGCACAAGTGATGCCGGGTACTGCCGGAGGCCAGCGGCAGACCCGACGGCCATCCCGAGGGTGGGGGCCGTTGCAGGGAGCGGTGCGCTGTCTCCGCGAGCAGGCCGGTTGCCGGGGACGCGATCGGGCCGTTGCTAAGGCCGCGGTCGCGTCTCTAAGGTCCCGGCGGCCGGCGAGGAGAGCGCCGCCATTACGGAGAGACTCGCGCATGCGCAGTGATCGCGCGAGGGCAGGAGAGGTTCAGTTAGCTCGCGCATGCGCAGGGAGAACCCTAGCGCCAGGGAACAGTTGCGTGAGGGCAGGGAAGGCGCAGGAGAGTCGCGCGAGAGTAGGGATAGATAGTGAGAGGTTGTGGCGGCCATTAGGGGTTAGTGTAGGTGCAGGAAAGGCGCGCACGCGGCCCCAATGTAAGTACAGCCTTCACGGGACTACAATTCCCATGAGGCTTAGGGCCAAGCACATCAGGTGCTTCATAGGAGCCAATAGGGCTGCAGGACTGCCCTGGAGGAAAGGATACATTTCGCGGGCTTGCACCACGCTAGTCAGTCAGCGGAGGGACCCTGTGAAGGAAGGAGGTAGGGTACAGGAGAGAGGGACTCCCCTGTATTAGGCCAGCACCCCTTTGGTCCAGGATAGCTCAGCTCCCCAGTAAGGTGAGTGTTGCCAGGGACAGACCTCAGATAGGGACCCTGCCACTTACATTAGTGGGAGCTGAGAGAAGGAAGTCTGCAGTTAGAGAGTTGGAGTCAGGGAGCTGTTAGGGAAGTAGGGTGTAGGGAGCGAGTGCAGCTTCTGCCCCATATAGGTACCTACACTCCAGGTAGACCCCAACTCCCCACTAGTTGGGTGGGTAACTGTTCAGAAGGTGATAGAGAGTTGGAGCTAGGGAGCTGTGAGGGAAGAAGGGTGCGGGGAGTGAGAGCAGCTCCTGCACCCCATAGGTACCCACACCCCAGGTAGGCCCCAATCCCCCCGCTAGCGTAGTGGGTTAAGTACTGAGGGAGGCCCAAGGTAGGGACGCTGCCCTTAGTGTTGTTAGAGTGCTGCATTGTCAGGGTCACAGCGAGCAGTGCTGTGAGGTCTGATAGGCAGGCACCTTGTTGCGCAGCACGTTGGCTGCAGCCTCCAGTGAGTTACAGCTTGCTGCGGTAGGCGCTGGGACTAGTCAGAGAGTAGTGGGTCTGGAGAAGGGCTATAGCTGTTCTAGTCACCTTGAGGTAGCGCTAGGGGTAGGATGCCTGAAGGGATAGCCTGTTAACGAGGTCAGGAATTCTGGAGAGGATCTGCACTAGGCTAGCCAACAGTAGGTAGACGCCCAAGTACTGCATGGAAGAGTACTCTAGTCCATTCCAGATCACTTACCGAAGGGACTTGGGTAGTAAGGGGAGTGGGACAGGTCATTACCCCTGCAGGCCCTAGGAGTTCCCCAAGCCACCACAGGTTGCTGTACTCAGGGACAGGCCCTAGGTTAGGGTTCCTGTCACGTTAGTACCATTTAGATAGATAGGGACACAGCGGCTGCTGCTGTTCCTGTGGAAGCGGTTGGACCCACGTTGGGGTCCACAGAGACGATTCCAGAGTGGGACCGTCCTAGCGGTTCGCACGTGCAAGGAGTTCGGTTGGAGGATCAGACGGACTCATCACACGTCTGACCCTTTGAGAAGTTTGTTGCTGACCCGAGCACCGGAGTGCTCGGCAGGTATTATACCATCACATGTGCACCAACAGGCCTAGAGGTTTTAGTGACTGCGCAGTCACCCATTGACTATCTCTGTAGGAGTACGGGACATTGGGTGGGGTTCTTGGGACACTGGGTGGGATCACCTAGCGTTTGGGAATCGTCCTGCGAGACGTCACTGTTAGTGTCTCACCGTGAGAGAGACACAGGTTATCATTATTATTCGTTAGTAAAGTCCTTAGTTATATAATCACTGTGTGTGTGGTTTCTGATTGGGTTCCTATGTAGGGTCATTCTACACTTCCATAGAATCCTACACAGGTGGAGGCGCTGTAAACGAAGATTCGTTCCAGAGGATTCACCCCAGGCTCTCACTAGCGGAGGCTCAGACCTCCTGTGAGCCTGCAGGTATACGCACCACACCGGTAACACCGCATGTTCTACTCACCCACACTATATATGAGATTGGGTGGGGTGGAATACCCGTTACATTTGGAGGCGCTGCTGAGATACACCTGGGGTGCCCTGTCCATTTTTTTTCAAATTGTCCCGTCCCTATTTTTGTCACCATGTTTGTGAAGTCCGGAGACGAGGTCCTAGCCTGGGCTTTGCGGCAGTATATGGAACCTGGCCAGGTAGTGGCGGTAGGAGGCATACCCGCTAGTATACCCGCAATGAAGGTCCGGGAGTATATGTGTAAAATTCCTGGGTGGCCGTGGGCATGTGTCTTAGAGGAGGAACAAGATCCCACGTCCACATGGAAAACCATACTTTTTGTTGTAACTCACACTGAGGATATATGCCTGGCAGAGGCACCGTCCGCACTGTTCATGCCCGGGGGCCCCTCAGAAGGGTACCCCCTAGTCTATGCCGACCCCGCAAAATGGCGTCTCCCGCCAAATCAGGAGAGCGCACGTGCTGCTGACTGCAAGCCTGCACAGAAAGATGTCGCAACATTCTGTCCGGGTTTGGCGCGAAAATCAGAGCCCCTCCCCTGTGATGTGAGTGACTCAGGGCAGAGCGAAAACCACTCCCTTGTAGAAAGTGCCCTTCCTACAGATTCCACCAGGGGGAGCAAACACTGTAATCTTCAATCATACGTGGACGCTGTGATAGACACTCTGATCTCTGAGGATGAGATGATGCATGAGGATGAGATAGACTGTCAGGGGATACACCCTAATGTGTATGTGCCCTGGCGAGCGCCAGGAATAGATCTCCTTATGCTACTGTGCCCCTGCTTGCAAGAAACCTATGACGGGGGAGCCGACATATCCCAAGTGCCACTAGACTTCAGGATCACCGAGGTGGATGGGGAGCCGTGTACGCAGTGCTTTAGCCCCACCTGTGACTGTCCTAGAGGTGCACTGGCATGGGAACCTCAATGTGATTGTTGCGGTGCAATTTTCTTGATGCCTATTGTACCCCAGCCTACAGAGTCAGCTAAGGAGCTAAGTGAACCCTTGGCAGAGAAGAGTGCGGCTGCAGTGGAGGTACCGGAGCACGCCAGCTTCGTACCCACAACCACTGGCTGCATTTCAGGAGAATCGGGTGACTACCTTGCGGAGGATACTGTCATGATATCTTCCGGGGAAGAGGTGGGAGTCCCATCGGTGGCGATGCGCCTACCGGCGAACCACCCCAGCGGTGATGCAGAGGATACAGAGTCTGCTGTGGGTCCGTGTACCCTGGAAGAGGTGTCTTCCGATGTTGCGGACCCTGCTGTGGGCCCGTGTGCCCTTCGATGGTCAGTCAGACCTACTGCAGAGGTACCATCGGTCCTAGGCTTGGGACCAGTACCTGCAGACGACAAGGGTGAGTCGACTGCCCCAGGGGTGTTGGGGGTGAGCCTCCAGGTGACCGCGGAGCGCGATGGCTCCTTAAGTCTGGTCGCCCGGGTGAAGGGTTCCCCTCTGCATCGCGTCCTGGCGGAGGTGTCCTCATTAGAAGATAGCTGTCCAGTGGTGCGAGTGGACCAGTGCCCACTGCCTATCGTGCCAGAAGAAGAGAAACCCATCGCAAGCCAGCCGAGTGGTAAGGAACCCCCTTGCCCCCCACAGGCTCCGATGGAGGTGGCCGTGAAGAAGGCCAGAGTAGCGGCTTCTGAGCGGAGTGTGAGCCCGTGTGCTCCGACACAAGTGGTCCCAGGACTGGGATCCAACGCTCCCGAAGTTCGAGTCAGTGAGTGGACTGTCCCAGAGGAGTTGGGGACAGGTCCTGATACCACCAAGGTGGGAACTGACAGCGTCCCCGAGGACCTGTTGGACACCGTGAATCACCGCAGTGGTAAGGTATCTACCCTTTACCCCCTGCCAGGTGAAACAGAGACTTTGCTGAAAGAGAAGCGGCCCATCCGCCAAGTAGTGGACCGTGGGAAAGGTCTTGGCCGCCTGGCCTGCTGTTTCCAAGGCGTGGATGACCAGGTAAAGACCGGGTTGAAAGACACTGTGCTATTCCTTCCACCAGGGGGAGGAAGTAGTACTGAACCAGTGACTGTCACTCCAGAGTGTGCTCTTCAAGAGAATTTTCTGGGAGAGGCTCACGGACGCAAAAGTGAGGTACCCCCACATGATCAGTTAGGGGCACCCCACAAATGGTCTCAGCTAGCCTCGGGAATTATGGGGTGTGATGTGACATGTGTTGGTGAGGTTAAAGCCGATCTGTTAAGTGTACGGGGTATGCCATGCCAATTGTCAGTGTGTGAAATTGTGCCCTGTTATGTCGTTCCCCAAGCGAGGGCGTTGGGTGTTTCACCAGGGGGAGAGTGTAGCCAGGTCACCCTTTGCCCCCTGCGACCCCCTCGGGAGCCTCCGTGGGCACAAGTGATGCCGGGTACTGCCGGAGGCCAGCGGCAGACCCGACGGCCATCCCGAGGGTGGGGGCCGTTGCAGGGAGCGGTGCGCTGTCTCCGCGAGCAGGCCGGTTGCCGGGGACGCGATCGGGCCGTTGCTAAGGCCGCGGTCGCGTCTCTAAGGTCCCGGCGGCCGGCGAGGAGAGCGCCGCCATTACGGAGAGACTCGCGCATGCGCAGTGATCGCGCGAGGGCAGGAGAGGTCCAGTTAGCTCGCGCATGCGCAGGGAGAACCCTAGCGCCAGGGAACAGTTGCGTGAGGGCAGGGAAGGCGCAGGAGAGTCGCGCGAGAGTAGGGATAGATAGTGAGAGGTTGTGGCGGCCATTAGGGGTTAGTGTAGGTGCAGGAAAGGCGCGCACGCGGCCCCAATGTAAGTACAGCCTCCACGGGACTACAATTCCCATGAGGCTTAGGGCCAAGCACATCAGGTGCTTCATAGGAGCCAATAGGGCTGCAGGACTGCCCTGGAGGAAAGGATACATTTCGCGGGCTTGCACCACGCTAGTCAGTCAGCGGAGGGACCCTGTGAAGGAAGGAGGTAGGGTACAGGAGAGAGGGACTCCCCTGTATTAGGCCAGCACCCCTTTGGTCCAGGATAGCTTAGCTCCCCAGTAAGGTGAGTGTTGCCAGGGACAGCCCTCAGATAGGGACCCTGCCACTTACATTAGTGGGAGCTGAGAGAAGGAAGTCTGCAGTTAGAGAGTTGGAGTCAGGGAGCTGTTAGGGAAGTAGGGTGTAGGGAGCGAGTGCAGCTTCTGCCCCATATAGGTACCTACACTCCAGGTAGACCCCAACTCCCCACTAGTTGGGTGGGTAATTGTTGAGGAAGGTGATAGAGGGTTGGAGCTAGGGAGCTGTGAGGGAAGAAGGGTGCGGGGAGTGAGAGCAGCTCCTGCACCCCATAGGTACCCACACCCCAGGTAGGCCCCAACCCCCCCGCTAGTGTAGTGGGTTAAGTACTGAGGGAGGCCCAAGATAGGGACGCTGCCCTTAGTGTTGTTAGAGTGCTGCATTGTCAGGGTCACAGCGAGCAGTGCTGTGAGGTCTGATAGGCAGGCACCTTGTTGCGCAGCACGTTGGCTGCAGCCTCCAGTGAGTTACAGCTTGCTGCGGTAGGCGCTGGGACTAGTCAGAGAGTAGTGGGTCTGGAGAAGGGCTATAGCTGTTCTAGTCACCTTGAGGTAGCGCTAGGGGTAGGATGCCTGAAGGGATAGCCTGTTAACGAGGTCAGGAATTCTGGAGAGGATCTGCACTAGGCTAGCCAACAGTAGGTAGACGCCCAAGTACTGCATGGAAGAGTACTCTAGTCCATTCCAGATCACTTACCGAAGGGACTTGGGTAGTAAGGGGAGTGGGACAGGTCATCACCCCTGCAGGCCCTAGGAGTTCCCCAAGCCACCACAGGTTGCTGTACTACAGGGACAGGCCCTAGGTTAGGGTTCCTGTCACGTTAGTACCATTTAGATAGATAGGGACACAGCGGCTGCTGCTGTTCCTGTGGAAGCGGTTGGACCCACGTTGGGGTCCACAGAGACGATTCCAGAGTGGGACCGTCCTAGCGGTCTGCACGTGCAAGGAGTTCGGTTGGAGGATCAGACGGACTCATCACACGTCTGACCCTTTGAGAAGTTTGTTGCTGACCCGAGCACCGGAGTGCTCGGCAGGTATTATACCATCACATGTGCACCAACAGGCCTAGAGGTTCTTAGTGACTGCGCAGTCACCCATTGACTATCTCTGTAGGAGTACGGGACATTGGGTGGGGTTCTTGGGACACTGGGTGGGATCACCTAGCGTTTGGGAATCGTCCTGCGAGACGTCACTGTTAGTGTCTCACCGTGAGAGAGACACAGGTTATCATTATTATTCGTTAGTAAAGTCCTTAGTTATATAATCACTGTGTGTGTGGTTTCTGATTGGGTTCCTATGTAGGGTCATTCTACACTTCCATAGAATCCTACACAGGTGGAGGCGCTGTAAACGAAGATTCGTTCCAGAGGATTCACCCCAGGCTCTCACTAGCGGAGGCTCAGACCTCCTGTGAGCCTGCAGGTATACGCACCACACCGGTAACACCGCATGTTCTACTCACCCACACTACACCAATGTAGGTCCTGTCTGACCGGTGGTG
>CM071571.1:184273650-184365702 GCA_036426205.1 Ascaphus truei
CTATGCGATTGGGTGGGGTGGATACCCTTTCCATATACATGAAAAAAACTGGTATCTTTGTATACGAATAATGAATATTCAAGTACAAAAATATATCAAAAAGTTTACTTGTCGTCCTCAATAATCTCAATCACATTAGAAGGATAAATCCACAGAGATGTACAAATCAACATTTGTTATAGGAGAATCCATGGAGATTGTCAAAAATATCTCCTATCAAGAAGCACGAGGGGCTCCTGACGGGAATACGGGCCTCCTCAGACTTGATCTTATGGATGCCACACATTAAACACTAGCCAATAATGGGGGACTCAAGTAGCACTTAATCTTAACTGCTTTCTTGGTAGG
Source organism: Ascaphus truei (assembly GCA_036426205.1). Lineage (NCBI taxonomy): Eukaryota > Metazoa > Chordata > Amphibia > Anura > Ascaphidae > Ascaphus > Ascaphus truei. The sequence continues at coordinate 184,273,999 of CM071571.1, forward strand.
ATATATTTTGTCTCTTCCATCATGGTTTCCCCTGCCCATCTCCTGGATTTTTTCTCCTATAAGATTGATTGAGCATTATGAGGACTACAGCACTTTTTTGATATTAACACCCGAAAGCGCTTACAATCTAGTGGTATATGGGAGACTTACAGCGACAACAGCAGGTGAGGGATTAGTTGATGTAGATGGCACTGCTTGCCACAATTGGTTTTGGTAGGAGTGACCTGTGGGTGTGGGACAATAGCCATGTGGCTATTGGGATGCTCGAATGCGTGAGGCGAGTTTTAAAAAAAAAAAGGTTAGTCCAGTATTAACAGATAGGTTAACACATTACCAGGGCCGGTATCCCGGCTGGCGGCCATGTTTACATTCTCCCGCGTCACGTGACCGGACATTTAAACGCATACCGGGGCCTGTATCTCAGGAAGCAGGGGGGTCCCGGACCTGAAATCAATGCAGTTCAGCTCCGGAGACCCCCTGCTACAGTACTATGTTATCAAAATAAAATAAAAGCAGCATTAAGGGGTTAAGGCAGACTACCAGGTTTATTGGGGGTAGTAAAGGGGGTACTTGGCCAAGGGTGTGTGGCTAGGCCTACCGGGAAGGTTGCGGGAGAAATTAACCCTTCATTACCATAGTGGTAGTAACCGCTGTGGTAATGAAGGGGTTAACCCCCCCCGCCCCTCTCCGTGACCAACCCTGTAGGCCTAGCCAAGCCTGGGCCAAGAACCGCCTTCACTCACCCCCTTTGCCCCCAATAGACATTCCAAAAAATAAGGTCAATAAACCAATTGATTGGCAGAGTCCCATGCCCTATGGGTGTCAATCCCACTATGCAGTCAATATGCCAGCTGCAAATAAAAACAACAACCACCAAATTATAAAAAACCTTACATTTTAAACAAAAAAATGCTAATAAACCAATTGATTGGCAGAGTGGCACCCCCATGGGCATGGGTTGCGACTATGCCAGTCAATATGCAAGCTGCAAATAAAAACAATAACCACCAAATGAATACCTGCATCAAATAAAAAAGCCATTACTTTACATTTGAATGAAACAAAATGCCAATACAGTACCAACCTAAAAAAAAAGCCTGCAAATAAAAACACAAGCACCAAACAAGACATTTACACTGGAATACAAAAGTTACAGTATGCCAACGCAAATGCCAACCTAAAAAAAAGATACAACATGAAATAAAATACAAACCATCTTTTTCTTACTTTTTGATGTCTTCGCCCACCGAATCCGACTCCAACAGCAACTCCTGGTCCACGATGCAATGCTCCTCAACAGCCACAGTCCACAGGTAAAATCTTTCATTCCTTTCTGCATCTGTAATTTGTAATCCATTTTGGGTTCTTTTTTTTATCTTCATCTGTACTTGTAATCCACTCGGGGTTTCTTCTTAAAGATAAATATTGCAAGTATATAAATGTCTTTTTTCAGGGTTTTTTTTATTGTATTTCTTTCTTTTCTTTTTTGTTTCATTCTTTTTATTAGGTTTGACACAGTATAATATATTCATTTTAACAGAGCATCTTGAAATCAGGAACACAGAGAAACATTTTGGATCGATATATACATCGTTTGATAAACAGACATATTGAACACATTATCATCTTTATCATTGATCTGTTATCCCGTTTCAATGAAATATATTAGTGGGTTTATAGTACTAGTTTTTAAGTAAACCTTTCATTTTCTATTAGATGGGGAAACACTAGAATAGTCAGAAGGTGAGAGAAAGAGCAGGGGGAAAAGTGGGAGGATACAGGTGTATTTATTTCTTTTTATGTTTTTGCTTGCCCATTGACTGCTAATGTATTAATCTGTGCCCCTTTAGGGTACAGATAAATACAGTGCAATGCATTTTTTTTGCCAAATGCTTAATTTGAATTGATTGTTATTTTTTTCTATTTCTGTTTATTGTTTTGATTAAATTGTTTGGAATTTGGATGGCTTGTTTTTAGTACATTTTTGGGTTGGTTAGCGGTTCAAATTAATTAATAATTTTGTTGGCTAGTGGTTTTATTTATTTGTTGACTAGTGATTTTATTTCTTGAATTGGTTGGATAGGTGTTTATTTAATTTTATTCTTATGTTTTGAATAACATAATTTGTATTATTTTGCTGTTTTGGTGATAGATAATTTTTATTCATGTGTACTATTAGGCTTTTTAATAATTGTATTGTGTGAGTGTTTAGGTGCTTGTGTATTTCTTTTATTATTGTGTATATTTGGCATTCATGATTTTTGTTAGGTTGACCACTAAGTGCTATAGTATTATATATTATATGGGTTTAATGAACCACAGTGCCAATCAATGGGTAGAGGGTGGGTATAGTGGGACTGGGGTGGGTGGGTGGTTAGGCCTCCTGGGTGGGTAGCGGGGGAGGGTGGGTTAACCCCTTAATTACTATAGCGGTTATTAATCACTAAGGTGATTAAGGGGTTAGGGGCCAGTAGATGGTATTTTTTCATATACTCTTGCTGGCAACGGAGGACATGGACCACGAGTATGCTGACAAAGACGCCCTTCATGATGGCTGGGGTAAGTAGAATGTTTTATTTACTTTATTTATGCTGGCTAATGTTTTATTTTGAATGTTCAAATGAGCTATTAGCCATATCTGGACAATAGTAATTTTGCCCATTACTGTACTGTATGTGTTGGGGGAGGGAGGAGGGTGTATGTATTTAAATGTATAGCAAAAAAATTGGCGGTAGAGGAGGTGGGTACTAGGGTTGTTGTGTGTATTTTTGTTTATTGTGGGTAGCGGGATTGGGTAAAGGGAGTAGTAGGCTGTGTGGTAGCGGAAGGGGTTAGCCCAATCATTACCGTATTGAGCAATTGTTGTATGGTGCTCTAAAACAGAATTAACAGCATTGTTGAATGATAGAATGGCAAAGTCTTATAAGGATACCCCTCCAATAAGTAATAATTGTGCTGAAAAATAATAATTGTCCCAAAGTGATGTATGAATGGTATGTTAAGATCCCACGTAGCAATGCAGTAAGGATATTATGTTAACCACCTGCCGGTGACCAGTACTAGTATAACATCCAATTAAAGGGAACCATAAATGATAATTAATCAGCATCCAGATGATGGAATATGGAGCAAAGGAATAAACTCACATGAGATTTGTCTCTCCAAGTAGTGGTGAGTACTTGAGTCCAATGATCCTGGGGTATGATTGTGCCTCCGTCTATAGAGTTGAATGAACCAAGAGAGAGAAAAAAACAAAGCACTACATCCAATGCTATTAAGCCAGCAAAAACAACAGGAGTGCGTTCCCATGATTAAAAATAAGGCTATTTTAATGGATCATTGCAGCAAACAATACACCAACGCGTTTCGGACTAGAAAAGCCCTTTATCAAGGTGAATAAAAAACTTACTAACCGGAGTGTGTTAAATACATGATCCTGATGTGACCGCGGCCTATCCCCGCCACTTCGGGTGAGTCAAATGACGCGGGCGTATGACGTCAGCGCATCAGGATCATTGGTACAAAGAATTTTTTTTTTAACAAAAACTTTATTGGCAAATACTGTTACTCCGGTATCAGTAGAGCTAAGGACATACACAGTGAATAGGACATACATTTAAAAGAAAAACTAACATAAACTGAAAAAATAAAAACAATTGCAAACTCCTTAGATATTGGTTATATCTATACCCTACTGCAGTAAGGTTAATATGTTTGAAATGGTCTAAGGGAAAAAACGATCTGCAGATATTTATATAGATGTTCTAAATATAATGAAAAATTGAAACATAAATATGAACAATAATTAATAACAGCTGCAGACATATGAATTCCAAAAAAACAATACATACATGGAAGTATGTTTGGAATATGTTACAGTATGAGACTGAAATAATGAAAAAAGGACTTTTTATACATGAATATATAGATATATGAAGTGACATCATTTTATCTTAATAAAATAATTATTGAGTGTATAATAAACCTGTACAAAACTTGCAAATCAGGACTGAATAATCGATCACTAAATGTATGTAACGGGTGGACCCCCCTTGTCTGACCCACCCAATCTCACATTGGCCCGTGTGGTCTAACCGGTCCCCATTACATGATCGTGTGTGGTGGTGCACCTGCAAGCAACAGGACTCCTGAGTCTCCCGCTTGGTGTTATTAGGGGATGTCATCAGGACAGGTAGCTGAGGTAGTGGGTGCGAGTCCAACTTACTTCAAGTGCAGCGCCTCCACCTCATTAGGATCTATGCTTCCGCAGGGAGATGGTCCTGGTGAGGAACTCCTTCTCGGTGGTGACCACCACTGTAGAGTAACTTCACACTCACACAGTGGGGATATCTTTAACAAAGCCATCTTTATTGTGGATATTGATGTAGCAGACTGCCCCATGCAGCTGCCGGCTCTAGCCGCACATCTCTCTGTGCTGTCCCTTCGCCAGGTACAGTGGAGATGGTGGGTTGGTCAGCGCACGGGATTTTGCTCACAGGATGAAATGAGAGGATAAGGAACACGTGATTAGTGTTTAGATAGGCAAACAGTACATTATGCAGTAATAAAATGTTGTTACCTAAAATATTTAATAAAATAAAATAAAATTTAAATAAAATGCTTGAATAGATAGCTAGAATAAAAACTTTTCCATAAGTTAAAAATGGGGATCTGTTATTTTAGGACTGATCTAAGGTGGGGATGGTGATATATAAAAAGGGGGGGTAAGAGCGGGTGATTAGTAGGTTTCTGTATATCCTGCTGTCTGACAGGGGTGGTAGTGCTGATTAGCAGAGTATAATGGGCAGTCTTACTTTATATAAGTGCTGCCAGAAGCAATATAGCTTCCTCCCCCTCCCAATGGAGGCAGTATGTAAGTGACTTATCTCCCGGGTGCCCAATTTGGAATGAAAAAGGGCCAGACACGGTGAGTAAGTAAAAATGGAATTTATTAAGTGCAAAAAACAGCAAACAGAAATAACACTTACGATACAGCTTGGGCAGCAGCCCAGCTTCAGCCCGATCGTCCGTTCACACTCCTCCGACCAGTATACCTCCCGTGCTCGCGTCCGATGGCGGGACCGGAAGAGGAGGGTTTACCGGATGTCAGCAGGCTGGATGGGTCCTTCAGGCAATGGGCTCCGGCAGGGAACTACGCGTTTCGCAGTGATGCTTCGTCAATTCACTAAAAATTATGATTTTCATCACATTCAATATTTAATTTATTTTTATTTATTGATATGCACATGAATATCACTACTAATGTTTATCGTAAAATTAATTCACGCAACTCTTTTTTACGCGCTTACAGCTGCCATCCCAGATCTCTCCTTAGGGGAATACCACAGGTCAACTTATAAGACTTAAAAGGATATGTACTGTGACATAGTCCAAAGATGTTAGGCAGCTTTCTGCCCCGTTTTAGGTCAGAAAGTGCAGGAATAGTAAAAAATGATCCATTCCACAGCTTCACATTAACTCAGGCTGCTGGATGGAAAATCCAGACCACAGATTACAATGTGTCTAGTTCTCCCTCACCTGCTCTCCTAATTACTAGCACAGGTATTTAGAGCAGAGAGGTTTGCATTTCAGTCTCTCTCCTTAGAGCCTGGGGACTGGGGGTGTCGCTGCTCCCCGGAATCCAGTTTGGGGTGGACGGCCCCTTCAAGTATCACAGTACCAGAGGACTTGCCTGGACACTTGGGACCGAGTTCCCAACACGAACAGATAAGACAAACAAATCTTTATTGCTGTATCTAAAAGACTATGCTTTATCTAGTGACCCTAAATGAGAGGGCCTTCTTTTAAACTGGGGAACCAGGTTAGTTGGCGCAGCAGCAGTTAGAGGCTGATTCTGATGTGTAGTTAGATCCCTGAATGGGATAGGATTTGGTTTATTTGATTTGGTTTGCTTCTGAAAAGTGACACTGTGTGAAATGCTATAACACTGATATGAGTAAACCGCTGAAGGTTAAATGTCTGAGTGCCTCCTGCCTACACATGTTAAAGCTGCAGTACCTTATTTGGATGAAAATAAAGCAGGCAGAAGCCTGAGTTAAGCAACGTAATACTTTGCATGTTCCTGTTTGTTGTATAAATAACCCTAGAAGACTGTGTCGGGAAGAACCCAGACAGAAGTCAGCGCTACAAAAGAGGAGCGTTTGTCACATATGGTGGAGAATGCGGGTCGACACTAAAAAGTCTGTGGGTTTGCAAATAAATGAGGGGGTTTAAAATGGCCGCCCAGCTGAAGTAAAGTACAGATGCTATGAGTGAAGTCTGTCCCACTGTGTATATCAGTTGTGCTTCTAGCATACACAGAGAATGTGCGAAGTGTGGATGCAATAGCACCCTGAACCGAAACAGAAAGCCAAAATGTTTTGCTGGAAAAAAAATTAAAAATTGCATCTAGCAAGTGCTGTTGGTAAAGCTAATGCCTTTTGCTGAAGTGAGTGAATTTGCAGCTAGCAAGTGCTGTATGTAAGTTGCTGAAGTGAGTGAAATTGCAGCTAGCAAATTGTCCCTGCCGGGTTTCTAAAATGGCCGACGTGAAATGTTTGTTTTGTAATGCACGTAATCATGAAAAACAGTGTCCCTTCAGGCTATACGATGATGATGACGACGACTCGTATGTGGCCCCTGAGGAGAGCCGTACCCACAGATGAATTTAGTATGCTGGGCCTGTCGTGAAGTAGGTCACATGGAAGATGTGTGCCCCAAAATTTTCAAAGACAAACAGCTACAAAAGCAAGCATCGCCCTGTGAGTGCAAGCAAGATGTGGAAGCTGATACCAGTGAGTGTGTGCCCAGTACCACTGATATCTCTGGAGCTAATAAAGCAAAAATAAAGAAGAAGAAAAAGAAAACTGTTCCTAAAGTCACAGGGGAAGTGACCGAGCCACTTGAACCTGCGCTGTCAGGACATGCGTCAGAAAGGCGCCGAGATGTGCTGCAGACCGGAGTGACCGGCAGAATTGTCACGGGAACAGTGGCAAAGGAAAAGGAGGAGCAAAGGGAAGCTGAATACTTGAACCAGGATAAAGAGGCTTTGGTTTCTGCACTCCAAGCTGCCCGCCATGATTATGAAGTCCTGTGGCAGGATTTGGTGAAGGAGCGAGAATGTTGGAATAAGGTGCAAGAAGCGAACGCCGAGTTACAGAGGTGTATACTCCCAGCTTTACAAGAGTACGAGGCTTTGAAGAAAACAGAGTCTCTCTTACGGAGTGAGCTGGAAGAGGTGACGACCAGTCTGGAAAAGGCCGACACCGTAATTGCCACCATGGATGAAAAACAGATTAAGTCTGACAAATTGATTGCTATCCTAAAACAGAAATACGGGAAGGTTCTACAAGAGGTTCAAGCGCTCAGCACAGAGGTGCAAAACTCACACCTGGAGGGCCACGGTCTGAACGCAGAGCTGGGAATGTTGAAGCAAACCCATGAGATTGCCCTGTGTGATTTAGAGACTGTAAAGCAAGAAAATGAGAGTCTGAAAATGAAAAATTCAGATTTGACTGACCAAACAGAAAAAGTGAAGAAACAGTTGACGCAGGAAAAATTAGAAGTGCAGGAAGCACTACAGAATGCATTGATGCACACTCAGAGCCAGCACCAGGAAGAAATGGACGCTCTGAGAACAGAATTGCGAGATGTAGGTACAAAACAGAATTCTCTCGTGGAGGAACTTAACGTATTGGAAAAGAAGAAAAGCATTCGAATAATTCAAAAGCACTGCAAAGCTCTTATCCAAGGAAGAAGGGAAAGAGAAAATTATCGGCGTAAACGCGCCGCAGCTATCATCCTACAGGCTGCCTACAGAGGGATGAAAATTCGTCAGTTTAATCACCGGAATAAAGCAGCCTGTGTTCTTCAATCATTCTACCGTGCCCGCATGGTACAAAACAGAGTCCTCATTATGAAAGGACAGCAACAAAGACGCTACCAGGACATGGGAGAAGCTGCTAAAGTGGTTCAGTCGGGCTATCAATCCTACCTCCTAACCAAGCAAGCTGTACGTTCCTATACGTGTATCTTCAATGCTGTTGCAATATTACGATTTGCTATAAAGATGAAGTTGGAGACACGGTCACAAAAGGAGACCAGGGAAAGTAAACTCAATCCCCTCACTGATAACAAAGAGGAAGGAGAAAGAATTGACTTTGATTGTGCTGCTGTTATTCCAGAAACAGATGGGCACCTTCCTGAGAATACTGAGAATATTCTCCCTGATCTGGGATTCAAAAATCCAGATCCTCAATTTCATGTATATTGTCCAGATGATTATCAAACTAGTGAACACACCCAGAACACACACACAGAAGATGTTTTAGCCAAGTGGGTGGCAGTTCCTGAAAACACAAACTTGATGAAAAATCCTGATGACATTGTTAATATGGACTACGCTTATACAGAGGCAATTAGATATCCAAAACCCAAAGGCCTGGTAATGGCCCCAAAAGGGAAATCAAAGATTTCTGATGAGAGGAGACATCTCAGTAAGAAGAGCCTAGAAGGTTCAAAGATTGACAAGAAAAAGCAACTAAGGTCAACGCTGCACCTGAATAGTTCCAGATCTCGCCACTCTGGACCACAGTGTGGAGCCAAGGAGAATCCGGTCCGAGTGTCTCATCAGTGGCTGAAGAAACAGTCCAGTCATTTGCTACAGCGGGTGTTGAAATAAAGTCAGAGGATGTAATGGACTGGAAGTCAAAAAAACAAAAATAAATGTTTGGGGAACTGACTGATATTTTTTTTCATTACACGTGTGGACTATGTCACGGACACTTAACTTTGCAAATAAGCTATTGTAGTTATGCTATATTAGGCCTCTAGAATAAGCATTTTGTAACTATTGCAATGTTATATTGGTTCTCTGTGTTGAAAATGTAGCTAAACTACAAATTACTATACAGGGTTGATGGCCCTTTTGGTTGGTAAATATATAATGAGGTTCATATTCTAGAGTAGAAAAGAAAAAAAACCCAGGGAGGTAATAGAAACTGTCTGGTTTTGTGAGTATATTTAGCATATCCTGGGTTATAAGAATGTATGCTATACATTTATTTTTCAAAATAGTTCCCTAATATAGAGCAACAAAATATGTTTGCCAAGTATAGTCTCTTATGATAAAAACTATTGTCCATAATTGCCGCGAAAAAAAAAAAAATAAGTTAATATTCGTGTCGTGAATGTTTAATATTGTACTGAGGAGTTAGCTCAAGTATTTCAGGTAGGACGCTCACCCCAGTGAGGTCCATGGTCGCTCACCCCAGTAGGTGTGAGCTGGGGAGGGGGATATGTGACATAGTCCAAAGATGTTAGGCAGCTTTCTGTCCCGTTTTAGGTCAGAAAGTGCAGGAATAGTTAAAAAAATGATCCATTCCACAGCTTCACATTAACTCAGGCTGCTGGATGGAAAATCCAGACCACAGATTACAATGTGTCTAGTTCTCCTTCACCTGCTCTTCTAATCACATGCACAGGTATTTAGAGCAGAGAGGTTTGCATTTCAGTCTCTCTCCTTAGAGCCTGGGGGCTGGGGTGTCGCTGCTCCCCGGAATCCAGTTCGGGTGGACGGCCCCTTCAAGTATTACAGTACCAGAGGACTTACCTGGACACTTGGGACCGAGTTCCCACCACGAACAGATAAGACAAACAAATCTTTATTGCTATATCTAAAAGACTATGCTTTATCTAGTGACCCTAAATGAGAGGGCCTTCTTTTAAACTGGGGAACCAGGTTAGTTGGCCCAGCAGCAGTTAGAGGCTGATTCTGATGTGTAGTTAGATCCCTGAATGGGATAGGAATTGTTTATTTGATTTGGTTTGCTTCTGAAAAGTGGACACTGTGTGAAATGTATAACACTGATATGAGTAAACCGCTGAAGTTAAATGCTGAGTGCCTCCTGCCTACACATGTTAAAGCTGCAGTACCTTACTTGGATGAAAATAAAGCAGGCAGAAGCCTGAGTTAAGCAACGTAATACTTTGCATGTTCCTGTTTGTTGTATAAATAACCCTAGAAGACTGTGTCGGGAAGAACCCAGACAGACGTCAGCGCTACAAAAGAGGGGCGTTTGTCACAGTACCAATGATGAAGATTTTTTAATCCAGTCCAAAGACCTTTTGGAACGTTTTGAGGCCAGGGCTTACACAAGGCATGAGCTTAGAAAAACTTTTATGGAGGTTAGAGAGATGGACAGAACTACTCTTCTAGGAAGGACCAAAAAGGACGAGAGGCAGCGTTCCATTCCCACTGTTTATCACACAATACAACAAGCTGATCAAATAAAAAATATTGTGAGAAAACACTGGGGAGAGTTGGCTGCAGATCCGATCCTGTATCCAATTTACAAAGAGGGACCTAAATTCGTTTTCAAAAAGGCAAAAACAATTGCCAATTATGTCTCTCCTAGCTCGTTTTCCACACAAAAAACACCTTTTAAAAATGTACCTATAGGAAGCTTTACCTGTTCCAAATGTAAGTCATGTAAATACATGGAGAGTAAATCTGAATTTACTGCATTGAAGACAGGGAAAACATATCAATAACTTCCTTTATTAATTGTGATACCACGTTCGTGGTTTATCTGTTGAGATGTGGCTGTGGAAAGCAATACATAGGAAGAACCATTAGATCATTAAAAATTCGAATACTCGAACACTTACGTCTGATTGTTAAAAAAGATATCAACCATCCAGTGTCCCAACACTTCCCTAATTGTAATTTGGGTAATGTGGACAATTTTACATTCTTAGGTATAGAGCATGTACCATGTCGCATTAGAGGGGGTAATAGGTTAAATATTTTAGACAAAAGGGAATTATTTTGGATTTTTACCCTTCAGATTGGGACATAGGGCCCCTCCTTCATGGTACATAAGGACTAATCAAAGAATTATGTCTGTTCATAATTACACAACCTTTTTTGATTGAGTAACTTTGAAGATTGGCAATTTCGATCCTTCTGTAAATAGAATATGGAAAGTACGTGTAATGATAGCAATTTGTTATTATTATAATTTTTCTGTTTAAAATTTATTTTACAGAATAATTTTTCCTTAATTATACATTTAGTGATCGATTATTCAGTCCAGACTTGCAAGTTTTGTACAGGTTTATTATACACTCAATAATGATTTTATTAAGATAAAATGATGTCACTTCATATATCTATATATTCATGTATAAAAAGTCCTTTTTTCATTATTTCAGTCTCATAACATATTCCACACATACTTCCGTGTATGTATTGTTTTTTTTGGAATTCATATGTCTGCAGTTGTTATTAATTATTGTTCATATTTATGTTTCAATTTTTCATTATATTTAGAACATCTATATAAATATCTGCAGATCATTTTTTTCCCTTAGACCATGTCACGGTTGTGCTCGCCACAAACCAGGGTCGGACCGCGAGGCTGAGGTGGGGTTGTAAAAGCACCGACCTGAGACCGCGCAGGCTGATCCGGATTTCGAAGTTCGTAGTCATACGTAGCAGGATCAGGATTGGAGAAGACAGCATCGTCGTTGTACAAGCCAGGGTCAGGACAGGAGACGTCAGAATAAACATTGTCCAAGTAGGAGTTCGGCAACAGGGAGTCAGGAAAGCCCCGCTTCAGCTTAGGAGCGCGGGGGTGGCCTCTGCGTGTGCGGCGACCATGGCCCATGGTACTGGTCTCAGGAGGTGGAAGACAGACCAGATTTACACACCGCCTAGCTGCACGGTTAAACCAGTGCTACAGCGCAAGAGTCCTGAGCGGGCTAGGGAATCCTCTGTAGCAGCGCAGGAACCAGGACACGGCCTCTCTAGATTAGGGAAAGAGTAGGCCCCAGGAACCAGGAAGCTGTAGATACACAGGGAAACCTCCGCTTCAGTGCAGGAATCCAGGAGACTGAAGGACGCAGGGGTGAAACCTCTGCTTCAGTGCAGGAATCCAGGAGGCTGAAGGACGCAGGGACGAAACCTCTGCTTCAGCACAGGAGAACAGGAAGCTGAAGGTCGCAGGACGGAACCTCCGCTTCAGCACAGAAGAACAAGCGGGAGCTTGAAGGAAGCTGAAGGACGCGGGGCGGAACCTCCGCTTCAGCACAGGAGAACAAGCGGGAGCTTGAAGGAAGCTGAAGGACGCAGGACGGAACCTCCGCTTCAGCACAGGAGAACAAGCAGGAGCTTGTGGCAGAACAGGTGGTGACATCCGGTAAGGACTATGCTCGGCAGGGAGCATTCTGGGAACATAGTACTTAAAGGCCAGCGGACCAATCCCCGGAGGGGGGTGTGAAGGTACTGCTCCAATGAGTGAATGCAAGTCTAGGTTGCAGTGATAGGCTGCACAGCTGCAGCAGATACCAGAGGGAGTGTGTATAGCTTTGGTGAGTGAATCCAGGCTGCAGCAAACATCAGGAGAGCTGTTCCAGAACTGCACCGGTCTGCAAGGTAAGGCAACCAGTAAACCGCGGAGCGGATTCCTTACAGACCATTTCAAACATATTAACCTTACTGCAGTAGGGTATAGATATAACCAATATCTAAGGAGTTTGCAATTGTTTTTATTTTTTCAGTTTATATGTTAGTTTTTCTTTTAAATGTATGTCCTATTCCCTGTGTATGTCCTTAGCTTTACTTATACCGGAGTAACAGTGTTGTTTGCCAATAAAGTTTTTGTTAAAAAAAAAAATTCTTTGTACCGTACCAATGATCCTTACGCGCTGACGTCATACGCCCCGCGCCATTTGACTCACCCGAGGTGGCGGGGATAGGCCGCGGTCACATCAGGATCATGTATTTAACACACTCCGGTTAGTAAGTTTTTTATTCACCTTGATAAAGGGCTTTTCTAGTCCGAAAAGCGTTGGTGTATTGTTTGCTGCAATGATCCATTAAAATAGCCTTATTTTTAGTCGTGGGAACGCACTCCTTTTTTTGCTGGCTTAATAGCATTGGATGTAGTGCTTCGTTTTTTTTCTCTCTCTTGGTTCATTCAATCATTACCGTAGCAGTATTAACCGCTAAGGTAATGAAGTGGTTAATTCCACCTGCAGCCTCTCCGCAAGACCTAAACACCCACCAAGGGCCAAATACGACCTTCACCCACCCCTGCTACCCACAATAAACCGGGCACTGGTGGTTAACCCCTCCATTGCCTTAGCGGCTAGCCGCTAATGTAATGAAGCTGTTTTAATTAAAAAAATTATACTAGTAAATCCAGCCGTTAATCCCGGCATGTGCTTACAAATTATATAATGTCTTAATTTAGGAAGTCTATATCCTCAATATCACAGCAGTTTACCTAGAAAAACCCTAAGAAAGAGGTTGCCCCAGATTTTTTCTTATCACTGTATAAAATGTAGTAAATGTGGTTATATGGAAATGTACTATGTTATTGCTGCTTCACCAAAAGGCTGTTCTCCTCCCTATCCCCCATACCCGTTTTAATTTTGTACCCACCCCCCCCCCCTGATAATTTTCCCTCTATTAAAGTTGTATTTCTGTATAATTTCGCATAATCTAATAAAAATTTCAAGTATAAAAAATTAAAAAAATTATACTAGTGTGAGTGGGCAGGGGGTCTCCAGAGCAGAACTGAGTTGATTTGAGGTCCGGGGACCCTCTGCTTCCCGAGATACAGGCCCCATTATGGGGTGCCGGTATCTCCTATCCATTTAAATCCCACGGTCACATGACGTTAGCCATTTAAATGCATAGGAGATACCGGCACCCCATAACGGGGTCTGTATTTCGGGAAGCAGGGGGTCCCTGGACCTCAAATCAACATGGCTCTGCTCACATACACTAGTGTTAAAGATTTTATTACAACACTGCGATCGTTGGCGAGATACTGTATGCGCAGGGAGAGGCGACTCTCTTTGTGCAGCTCTCTCTATGCAGCTGGGACAGATTGCCGGGTGAGGCCTTTTCAGAGAGGCGATCATCACGTCACCGGCTACTCGCCCGTTTTGTGAATTTTGCTATCACAGGGTAATCGAGGCTTTCTGATACCGTGATAGCAACGCACAAACAACTGGCGGCGTAACCGGCCCAGTGATTTTTTTTAATGAGGGCTTTTAGAATAGACCCCTACGTTTCTGATTCATATAAATACCTCACATTCCAGCATGACTACAAAAGAATGCTTAGAAGAGGTTGTAAGAAGAACAATTGTATTGTATTGTATTGTATGTCTTTATTTATATAGCGCCATTAGTGTACATAGCGCTTCACAGCAGTAATACATGTGGTAATCAAATAAATAACAGATAATATAAATAACAGATCATGGGAATAAGTGCTTTAGACATAAAAGTAACATTTCGGAAGAGGAGTCCCTGCCCCGAGGAGCTTACATTCTAATTGGTAGGTAGGGAGAACGTACAGAGACAGTAGGAGGGAGTTCTGGTAAGTGCGTCTACAGGGGGCCAAGCTTTATGTATCATGTGTTCAGAATATCCACAGGGCTATTCATATGCTTCTTTAAGCAAGTGGGTCTTAAGGTGGGTCTTAAAGGTGGATAGAGTGGGTGCTAGTCGGGTACTGAGGGGAAGGGCATTCCAGAGGTGTGGGGCAGTCAGTGAAAAAGGTTTAAGGCGGGAGAGGGCTTTAGATACAAAGGGGGTAGAAAGAAGACATCCTTGAGAAGAACGCAAGAGTCTGGATGGTGCATGGCAAAAAGGGTTTAGTGAGTGCCACGAAACGCGTGTAGACCATACACTTACCAGGGATATTAGATACTAGCAGGATACAAAGGTTAATAAAGTGAAGAGTTAATTATGAAAAGGTAACAGCGACAATACATAGCAATGCCGACAAAGTAAAATGGAAGAAACACACGTAAGTAGCCTCCCTGAGATTGGGCTGCCGCTGCAACAGGCTGATCGTAGGTACAGTCCACTTAGACTGCAAGGTCTCCAAACCAAACAGGTCTTTGAGAAGGACCTCCCACAGTAGCAGTGCGTTGCTTCAAAACAGTGCACAGGGTCTGCTTGGCATTTCAGAGAAGTTCCACACAATAATTTCTACAATGGTCCCCAAAAAGGCTCCAACACAGACTCTCCCACAAAGGGTAACTTCCAGAAACTAATTTCTAGGGTCCAGCACGGTTACCCTGGTTATATTTTTCTGGATTCCTGGAAGGTGGAATAGCCAATCAGTGACGTCATTATAACTTGCTGACCAATCCGAAGAGAGATGAAAAGCCACGATGAGCCAATCACAGATTGTGACGGTTCAGGGGATTCCTTCCCCTTCTTATGCTCCTGACGTCACCCTCTCTGTCCCTTCCCCTGCCAACCTCCCTTCGCTTACCCACTCCTGCTCCGCTCCGGCAGCCGCTGACGCCATTCCCTTGCCACGGCACGCAGCCCGCAAGTCTCGTGCAACCGTGTGGCCCCCGAGCCCCTGTGGCGATGTTCCCCACTCCCAGGTCCCCTCAGTGCCCGCTTCCATTCCCTCACCTCCGCTGACTGTCCCCTCCGTTCCTCTGCTGCCCTCTCAGGTGTGCCCGCGGTGCGGCGCTCCGCGCGTCTCGTGACACAGCCTGTGCGCGCGCACTCTCAGTTTACAGAGGGCGCGCGCACACGCTCCTTTTCTAAGGCTTGTCAGTCTCTTAACTCCTCCTCCCATGCCCTGCAAGCAATCTCTCTGTCTGATCCCCCTGTCTCCTCTTCTCCTCCTGACCAATCCCTGCTGTCTCCCACTTCTCCCTCTGCTCCTCCTCTCACTCCTATTGGTGTTCCCTCCTTTATAATCCCTGTCTGTCCTCTCTATCATTGCTCTGCATAGTTCCTGTTATCCCTGTGTGTGCAGTCCTATGCTTTGCTCTCTCTGTGTTCCAGCCTGCTCATGCTCCTGCTTATCTTTGGATTACCCTGGTTTTGACCCCTGCTCGTCCTGGACTACTCCGCTCTCTGTTACCCCTGAACCCTGCTTTAGAACTCTACTTTGCTGACCTCTGGAACCCTTGGACTTGGCTTACGAACTTGACTACTCTGCTTTCTGGATCCCTGGACTTTGGCGCACGGACACGACTAATCTTACGTTATACCACCAAGACGTTGCAAGTATACTAACTATCTTCCAACAGGCCCAGCAACGCCATACCACACTCCGGGCTTGCCCCCACTGCTGTGGGTGTGTGGTAATACCGTTCCCACCTCAGTATTGGGGTCTTGCCAGGTCTGCAGGCATACAGGCGTGACACAGATGGGGCAGAGTTACAGAGCCTTCACACCATGGGGAGTACCTAGAGTGGTGGGAAAAACAAACAGACCAATCAGGGAAGTGCTGACAATGCTAGTGCTACCCACCACGTAGCCACTGTTCCCTACAAAACTGGATGCCGAGCAGCCGGTGTAGCACAATCATTTAGAAGGCGAGTCCCCTCAGGAGGTGGCTGAACTCCTCCCACCTTACTACAATGGCCAAGAAAATGTAATGCACTCAACATACACCACAAAATTGTAATACACACAGATATACAATACAGTTGCCCATTACACAAAGTAGGTATTTCAACTATACAAAAGTGTAGCCCTATTCAGGGCCAGCTAGGAATATTGCGGGGGCTTGGTACAGGACATGTTGTGCAGGGCCTCTTATCTTCACGTGATGTCCTGTTGTCATGGCAAAGCGACGCTATTTGACGTCGCAGCACCATGATGAGGGACCCTGCAGGAGGAGATGGTGAAGGAGAAGGCAAGAGAGTTACAGAGGCCATCGTAACCGCGGGGCTCGATGCACAGGCACCGATGATACTGCCATCAAGTTGGCATTAGTCCTATGGTTGAAGGCCAATGGAAGCAGGAGAGTGGGTTTGACCTTTATTGCGCAGGTGCCTGGCTGCCTCTTTTATCACAGTGAGGTGTCAGCAAAAGGCAGGATATTCTGTACTTTCATCTTTAGACTATTAAATCTATCATTATAATTTTAGTTGCCGATATGACCAAATACTGTACATTCTTATTGCTCCATATGAAGCTAAAATTCTATTTTTTCCTCATTTTATACAAAGCAATATTATACCATCAGATAGAATTACTTTATTATTAATGGTTAGTACATACATCAGTGAAACATATATTTTTATAAATAAAGCATAAGGTGCAATGATGAATAAATGTATTAAAAAACAGTATCATACTATCAGATAAAATTCATTTATCAGAATAACTGGCACACACACGAGCAAAAACATCGCATGGAGATGTTACACAAAGATTATTGTCACAGATGAATGACATGATATTGCTTTGTATAAAATAATTATTCCTTAATGCACTTTATCTGTAAATGTATGTTTTAGTTTCTGTATTTGTCGCTAGATCTGGTCAGTAGATACTATGAAGATATCTTATTACTTCTTCTTCATAGTGATTATATGTCTGACAGGAGGCACATTCTGTTTTATGTAAATATTGTATATTTCTCTTCATCATTTTTGTCCAAATGTATTGTACCATGGTATATATAGTAATTTATGATCAACAGCCTACTGACAATATATCTGGCTATATTAGTGAGTCTATCGTTCACTGTTATCCCCTCTAGTTGATAATTCTGTCTATATAAACAATGTGTCTATCTTTTATTTTGATTTTCTTGAAGTGGTAAATATGTCTCTATTCTATGCAACTGATACTAATCACCTTGTACAGCTGCAACTAGTTATGAGTGGACTATTTAAGGACTCTAAATACCTTGATCTATATACCCCTGATGAAGTCATATGTTCTATGATGAAACGCCAAAAAAAGAAAAATCTTATTCCAAGTAAACTGTGAGTGAATATTGTTATGTTTCTTACCTCCAATGAGGTCACAGCAAGGTGACTTTTCATTTTTGCTTGTTACCTTCAGGAGGGTGCATTATTGCTTTTTATTGGACATTCCCTGAATATTCACATATCACTTATACCCACTTCGTGCAAGAGTTTATTTATAGGTCGTATTAATTGATGATTTTCATCACATTCTGGAACTATTGGAACACCCATTTCCTTTATATTCTGAACTATGATGAAACGCGTTGGGACAGCCTCTTCGTGTGTGTTGCGTCATCACGCTAGTGTCTCTTGGAAGTTTGGCGGAGGTTCCAGCTGCTCTGCATGCTGCCAGCAACTGCCTTCCCCCTACAACACATTGTGACTGGTGCTACACAGGACTTCCCATCCACAGGCGCAGGGACTTGAGTGGCATCTGTGGTTCATGCGGAGAACACAGTACTTTCCGACCAATCCTTCACTGGGAGATTTCATCTCTGAATATGCAAATACCTGCTTCCCTTGTATCTCAAGGCTTTTTTTATTTTTGTATCCATTACATTTTTATCTAGATTTATGCTATGTGGTACGCATTTTTTCTCTGTCTGTGTGTGTGTGTGTGTGTGTGTGTGTGTATATAAAATCAGAAACAGCGCACACACAAAACAAAAAATAAAGGGAGGGTTCATACTGCCCAAAAGATAAAGAAAAAGGAAAAAAGGGACAGGCACTCCTATATGCAAAAAAGTGAAATTTATTGACTCAACGTTTCGGTCCCCACTGGGACCTCTCTCTATATAGAGAGAGCGAGAGAGAGAGAAAGGGAGAGGCAGAGAAAGAGAGAGAAAAAGAAAGTGTGAGACACACATTCTTAACTCTAAATTGTTACAAAAAAAAAGGAGCCTGTAAGATTTATTATTGATAATGAATGACACATTTGACTGAACTATTCTTTTTGCCAACACTTTCTACCTTAGGGCTGTTATATAGTGGCCGCGTGAGCTACGCTGTGCGCGCGAGCGGCACTTATAATTGGCTGAGGTTAGTCAGCCCTTCTATACAAGGGCCGACCCGCGCACACGGCAGTGAGCGTGCAACCGGCCGACAGCGGGGAAGACAGGGAATAGAAAGATTTTGCGCCGCTACCAGCGCTGAACTGTATGTATATATATATGTGTGTGTGTATGTATGTGTATGTATATGTGTGTGTATGTGTGTATGTGTGTATGTGTGTCTGCACAATGTTAATAAATATTTTATTTTTACCAATGTTTTTTTTTTAAAATAATAAATTACACATACATACACATACATACACACATACATACACATACATGCACACATACATGCACACATACATACACATACATGCACACATACATACACATACATGCACACATACATACACATACATGCACACATACATACATAAACACACAGTGCCTTCTCAGCTCACAGCATACACACAAAAAGCATGCGACACGCGCGTTCGCACTGACACGCGGCCGCACACGCTACACTATATAACAAGCCTTAACGTGGCCTTTGCTCTGGCTTTCATTTACATTAAGTAACGCAATATCGCGTGCAAGTAAAACAGGAAGCCAGATCTTAGATAACATATCTGATTTAAAACCGGGGAAAGTAGTGTCCAAAATGTATGTAAAGTTCAGCTGCCTCATCAGTGAAATACCTCAAGTATCCTACAAGATGTGACCTGCACTTCTTACGTAACAGGTTGTCAATGTGAATGCACGGTTCACGAGAAAAGGTTAGATCAAGGTCAATCTTCCATTAGATCCTAATCAAATGTCTTCTGCAACACGGCATTCGATTTTGTACACACAAAGTGCCGGTGTGTCCTTTGAAGATTACTTATAGGAACATGCCTAGGTACACCAACAAGCAAGTTGTTTCTCAGTTACACTTCTTAATAATCTGTGAGATAAAGATTTAGGAAGCTGTAGTTTCCATGGTGAATTAACTCAATCTGACAAGGTGAAGCACTATTTCATGTTAGTAAATGAGGCCCAGTGTGCTATTCTTGAGAAGCGGCACTAAAAAGTGTTTAAAGCAAAATATAAACCCAATACAATGAAAATGCTGTGCTGTTTAATGATACTGATATCTATGTACCATCAAAATCGACTTTTCCCTTAACATAAAGATTAAAGCAGAATTCCATGGTGCTTCATTTTTTGGGGGGATGGGAAGGTATTTATGTTTATATATTACCTGAACAGGAAGGGTCCCTCAGAGATGATCCCCTGACCTCCAGGAACCCTCTTGGTTCCCAAGATACAGAAACTTTTTCCAATGGCAAGAATACCTGCAGAGGTCAGACTTGCTCCAGCGATCAACAGCAACATCATCTTGCTATTGGTGACCCCGCAGCCATACCTGTATTTTTGTGTGTCTAACACGGGCTGGAACCAGTCCAGGTACGTTTCAAAAGTTCAAACATGGGGACTGTTGCTTTAAAGCAATAACCGTCCCTTGCTTTTTTATATTTCTTTCTTTATTTCTTGTCGTTTTTATTTATGTTATGTTTATTTATGTATTTGATGTTTTTTTTTATTACCTGATTTCGGTCACTTACAACATAACTGCAGTGTTCTTACTGCTGGAGACTAGACGTGCAGAAGCAAAGTGTTGGTTCTTTGGAAATGCAACATGAGTCCTGGTGCCGTTATTGCTATGAGTGAAAGGAATGTGGCCTTGACGTGATATTTTCTTCTTTGAATAGCTGCCAGCCCAACACCCATTTTTAAACTGAAACTTTGCGATGAAAATCTTGTGAACTAAGTATTTCTGGTGCATGGTCTTATTGCCCTGGGTAACTCAGATTTCAGTATGTACAAAACAATGGCTTTAAAAAGACCTACAACACAATTTTTTTCCATGTCTCATCTTCATTTTGTTTATTGTTCAAGTCCACTGCCCTCTCACAAAGAGTAATAACCAACTCCCTGGTAAACCCATATTTGATTCTTCTGTCTCCTAATCACCCCCTTGATGTTTCTATTTGACTAAATTCAACTTCTAACCTTCGCAGGAAAACAGCCGTTTAGAAGTACCATTTGTTTAAATATGCCTCACATGTGCTAATTGAGCTGGTTGGGCTGAACTTAATTCAGTCGGGTGACTTGTAAGACCTACAGTACATACCTAGAGATACACTGGGGGAGCAGCAATGCAGGGGCACGCAGCATACATTTAAAGTAGCATTTTTTAAGTAGCTCGCAGTGTGGAGTTGAACAGGGAGTTACAAAGGAGTGAAACAAGCGGAGAACACAACACCTACTGGCCCTCAATCCTGGATTTTGAACTACGATGGACATTATCTATCCCAGACTGCGCATCTCAGCACTAAACTATTGCTGCCATGCCGCCACTACTGTTTTTATTTGCTTTGACCTCACTTCTTTTCAAAATACGCACTTCTTTCTACCAGCCTCATAATGTCTCTAACTCTATTCGTTTATTTCCATCTTCCTTCGACACTTCTCAGTTCACATGAACTCCTTTCTGACTTGCACCCTCTGACACTACACGGCTATATCCCCTACACTAAAACATATCCCTACAAATCATCCTCACACATCCTCTTTCTATCCATGCTTCTCCTCCTTGCTTCTTGGGATATCTCTCCCAATCCTGGTCCCTGCCTTATTTCTGTATGCTCTCGTGCTCACCTTCCACAAACAACTTCTACTCCTTCGGGTGTCAACCCCTTTCAACTCATATCCATCCCCTGTCACCCTCCCTCCTCTCTCCCTTTCTCCTGTGCCCTTTGGAATGCACGCTCCCTTTCTAACAAGTTCCTCTCTGTGCATGACTTCTTTTTCTCTCACTCTCTGCTCCTCTTCGCTATAACTGAGACTTGGCTCACTCAGTCTGACTCTGCTCTGGTAGCTGCCCTCTCTTATGGTGGCCTTTCTTTCTCCCACACTCCACACCCTGATGGCAGGGGTGGAGGCGTGGGGCTACTGCTCTCCTCTATCTGCCGCTAACGTACCCTTCCTATTCCTCCCACACTTGTTTTTCCCTCCTTTGAGGCTCATACTGTCCAAATCTTCTCTCCTCTCCCTGTCTACGTGGCGGTCATCTATCGCCCACCTACCTCTACTCATCCCCCTTCTGCCTTTCTTTCTCACTTTGAATCCTGGCTCTCTTCCTGTTCTTCTCCTTGGGGACTTCAACTGCCATATTGATGGCCCCTCTCTCCCTTGGGCTTCCCGCTTTCTATCCCTAACCTCTTGTTTTGGCCTTCAACAGTGGACTGCAGCCAGCACCCACAGGGATGACCACTTCCTAGACATGGTTTTCACTAAAAACTTTTCCCCCTCCGATTTCTCCATTTCCCCGTCTCATTTTCTCTCACACTTCTCTCCTTCTCCACCTCCCCCTCGTTTCTGCAGAGACCTGCACTCTATTAACTACCAGCTTTTGAGTCCAAATTTTGCTCCACCCTCTCCTCTCTCAGCTCTGCTCCAGACCCTGACAACCTGGTCAGGAACTACAACTCTGTCTTGTCCTCCTCTCTTGATCTACATGCCCCTCTTTCCCTCTGCCGTTCTCGCCCTTTGAACTCCAGACCCTGGCTAAATTCCCACACGCGCATACTGCGTTCCTGCACTCGTTCCTCTGAGCGCCTCTGGAGGAAATCTCACACTCTCGCAGACTTCATTCACTACAAATTTATGCTATCCTGTTTCAACTCTGCCCTCCCTCAAGCTATACAAACCTACTTTTCTTCACTAATAAACATGCATAAGTCTAATCCATGCAACTCTTCTCTGTCTTTGACTCCCTACTCATCCCACCCTCTGCTGCCTGTTCTTCTTCCTCCATCTCACTTCAGGACTTTGCCAACTATTTCAAGGAAAAGGTGGAATCCATACATCAGGCCATCCCGTC
This sequence comes from Ascaphus truei, assembly GCA_036426205.1. NCBI lineage: Eukaryota > Metazoa > Chordata > Amphibia > Anura > Ascaphidae > Ascaphus > Ascaphus truei. The sequence goes on from CM071571.1 coordinate 184,296,672, forward strand.
TGTATCCTCCTCCCATCCTACACCTCTTCCTAACTCTTCTCCTGCATTCCTTGACACTTTATCCACTGTCACGGAGGAGGATGTATCGTTGCTGATCTCCTCTTCTCCCTCTACCACCTGCCCTCTTGACCCCATTCCCTCCCATCTCCTAAAACCTCTTGTCCTACTATAATCCCTACGCTCACACACATTTTTAACTCCTCCCTCTACTCCGGTATCTTTTCCTCCTCCTTCAAAAATGTGTTTCTAACTATCGACCTGTCTCCCTCAAGCCTTTTGCCTCTAAATTTCTTGAACGTCTTGTATTGTCTCGCTTGCTCCATTTTCTCAACACCTATTCTCTCCTAGACCCACTACAATCTGGCTTCCACACTGCTCCCTCCACTGAAACAGCCCTTACTAAAATAACTAATGACCTCCATGCTGCCAAAGACAGAGGTCATTACACTCTGCTCCTATTACACAACCTCTCTGCAGCATTTGATAATGTGGACCACCCTCTTCTCCTTCACATTCTCCATACTCTTGGCATTCATAACAAAGCTATATCCTTGATCTCCTCTTACCTCTCCCATCGTACTTTCAGTGTCTCTTTTGCAAACACCTCTTACTCTATCTATCTCTCTGTGTGGGTACTCCAGGGCTCTCTCCTGGGACCCCTTATCTTTTCTCTTTACACACGCTCTCTAGGTGACCTAATCTAATCACATCTCTTGGGTTCAAATATCACCACTATGCTGATGACACACAAATGTACTTATCTACCTGACCTTACACCTGCTGTACAGACCAAAGTTTCTGAATGTCTCTCTGCTATATCATTCTGGATGGCCCTCTGCCGACTTAATCTTAACATGGCAAAAACAAAGCTCCTCATACTTCCTCCCAAATCTGGCCCTCTTTCCTCCTTCCACATTACTATTTGAAATACTATCATTCACCCAGTAGTCCAAGCATGCTGCCTAGGGGTCACACTCGACTCCACTCTCACATTCTCTTCTCACATTCAAAAGGTAGCAAAAAACTGTAGTTTCTTCCTCCGCAATATTACCAAGATACGCCCTTTCCTCTGTTCCTCGACTAAAACCTAATTCTCTCCTGTCTCGACTACTGTAACCTCCTGCTGTCCGGCCTTCCTGCCTCGCACCTGTCTCCCCTACAATCTATCCTAAACGCTGCTGCCAAAATCACTCTACTCCTTTCCGAAATCTGTCTCAGCGTCTCCCCTGCTGAAATCCCTCTACGGGCTGCCTATTAAGTCCCGTATCCCACACTCAATTCTCCTCCTCACTTTTAAAGCTTTACACTCTTCTGCTCCTCCTTACATCTTAGCTCTAATTTCTCTCTATAAACCATCCTGACTCTTACGTTCTGCTCAAGGATATCTTTTCTCTACCCCTTTTGTATCTAAAGCCCTCTCCCGCCTCAAACCCTTCTCACTGACTGCCCCGCACCTCTGGAATGCCCTTCCCCTCAATACCCGACTAGCATCCTCTCTATCCACATTTAAGACCCACCTCAAAACACACCTGATTAAGGAAGCATATGAGGTATGAGTAGCTCCATGGCTGATAATTAACACCTCATACATTAGAGACAACAACCACTCAATAGGCAGATTGTTTTTTACTGTGATTGATATTATCATCCTGCGGTTTGATTTTGTATTGAGCAAATTTCCCTCGCTGACGCCCGTACTATGACGTAATTACCATCCGACGGCACGCACTGCAGTGTCGCGAGTCTGACGTCAGACGCTGATCCTCGAGGTTGAGACTGCCACTACTTGCTACTACTCAGTACTGGATATCTGTATCTGGACTCTTGGGACTTGCCAAATATACCTTTGGAGTGCCAATATTGGCTGGATGGCGGCTGTTAACCCACCATGGTCCTAGACGGATGACGTGAGGAGAGATACCTGACGACTTCGCTCCTGTGCGGTCCTATTCCAGTTCTCTGCGAGTGGTAACAGCTACACTGTAGCATTCTGTGCCTGTATTTTACTATTTTGATGTACGCAGAACCTTGAAACCTTTTAATATATAAACATTGTTTTTTTACATATTTCACGATGAGCGTTGTGCGCTGTGTTTTGTTTTGTTGTCTAAACTAGTTACCCAGGGTCCTGGGCTACCCTTTGTAAAGCAGCAGACGCTCTCTCATCTACTGATTGGTAATAGAGCTTTATCACTATTATCACTCTTGTGTCACTTATAGGGGACATTTGGTGGTCATTCACAAACACATGTATTCACATTTTATTGTTCATTTTAGTTGTGCACTTGTTTATTGTTATCTGATCACCTCATACATTAACCTTGTCCCCTTGCAGATGCACTTACCAGAATGCCCTCCTTCTGTCTCTGTACGTTCTTCCTACCAACAAATTAGATTGTAAGCTCTTCGGAGCAGGGACTCCTCTTCCTAAATGTTACTTTTATGTCTGAAGCACTTCTCCCATTTATGTGTTATTTATATGATTGTCACATATATTACTGCTGTGAAGTGCTATGTACTGTACATTAATGGCGCTATATAAATAAAGACATACGTACATACATACAGTAGGATCATTACCCATTTATAAGCCACCAGCCTGCAATTCTGTTCTGATGCCTGTGTTTAACAATTTAGACTTTAAAGGAGCCCCTCTGCCCCCTCTTTAACCCGGCCCCTCCACCCCCCATTTTTTTTTTACATGTCAGCAGGGGCAGCCAACTCCAGTCCTCAAGGGCCGCCAACAGGTCAGATTTTCAAGATATCCCTGTTTCAGCACAGGTGGCTCAATCAGTGGCTCAGCCAGCTGTGCTGAAGCAGAGGATTGAGGACTGGAGTTGGCCGCACCTGCTCAACAGGAAGCAGGAGCTGCCCAGTCCTGAACCTCATTAATTTCGGATACGGAACCCCATGTTTCGAGAGATGCTTCCTGGATAAGGTGCAGCCGGTACTTAATGGGAGTTTAAATCCCCGGCATCTATGGGCCCACGCGAGATATGTAAAGCTTCATTTTGTTTCCCCCGGAGGGGAGGTTACCAGCAGCACCTTTCCTGGTAAGCATCACGGGAAACAGGGATTTCCTGGAGCTGAAATGAATGCGATTCAATTCAGGAGACCCCCTGCTTCCTATACATGTAAAAAAAAAAAAAAAAGCCGGGGAGGCAACAAAACAAGCAGGGATGACTGCCACTTTTAACCAGTTATGAGGCCATCTACATTTGCTTTCTGACTAGGGCAGGTATCCTGACATTGAGAGCTCTGATCTCAGTGAGAGAGGGAAGATATTACCTAACTTTGAAATAGGAGAGGTAGATTCAGCAGAGAGAGAGAGAGTTGTACATGTAACCCTGTTTATCTCATCCAATCTAATATAGGGTCTATCTTGGGGGAAACGGCTCTTGTTACTCATGGTAGTTTGGTGCATACCTGCTGGTAATAGGGGGCCCCGGGTCTCCCGCCTGGTGTTATGGGGCAGGTCAGGACAGGCTTCTGGAGTCTTGCCTGACTCGTTCTCACGGTGACAGCGCCTCCATCTCTTGCAGCCCCCAGAGATGTGGGGAGAAATCTATGCAGGAGTACTACCTCTTCCCCTTCCTGATAGATTTCAGTCTCAGGCAAGGATCTTGTGAACAGATGATCTTTATTCTGGTTGCTCTCTCTCTCAATCAAGTGCAGTGTACAGCTTACACCGAATCAATTCTTTAGCAATCAGGTCTTCACCTTTAGGATGTCCCTGGACTTACATTCCCGGCCACAAGCCACCAAAACCACTCCTTGCTCTTCCCTTACCCCCTGGTAGGGTAAGGGGAATAGTCTTCCACCGCTCCCCACAGGGAGGGCCTCAGTAAGCAGAGCCCTGCACTACTGGGTTGGATAGACTACACCTCTATCACGGTAGAGGCACAACTGGCTAAATAGAGGAAGTGCAACTCCTTAAGTCAGTTACAGTAAGAACCATCCCCCTGTCCCGGATTGGACAACAGGCCTGGTTGCACTACCTTCTCTGACTCACTGAGCTGCAAGTGTAGGGAAAACCTATGATTACTCCTGGCAACCTACTCTTGCTAGGGATTACTGCCAGGAGGAGGGCAGATTTATAGCCCCAAAACAGCCAGGGCTACATATATATACCTACAACTTAGACATTTTGTCCGCTCCTGTTCTGTTAACTCATTCCCAATATCCTCTACCTAGGTTGAGTCTATACGTTGCTCTCTTTCTCCAAGTATAGGTCGTATTTCTAATTTACTGTATATACTGTAAGCATTTGCTTTCCTCTTTGGATGCATACTAATATAATAGGATGCATACTTATACTATAGTAAGGGGGAGAAAGAGCTGGGGAAATCCCTGGATATTGAGCATGGACAGGAAATCTTATCTTTGGATCCCCCAGCTAGCTCCATGTAATAGATCTATTCCAGGGGTTTCGCATACGGGACAGAAACTGATAACTCATATTTTTCCTGCTACCAGATGCTGCATTGCGGCAGCTTGGAAGCAATTACACCCACCAGCGCTTCAACAAGCCTACAAAAAATCTGGCAAACAATATTAATGGAAAATGTAATGTGTGTTAGAGAAACTACCACAAAATTACATTTGCTAATACAATTTTCTAAGGTTGATGCATCTTTGTTCCGTTTAAAGATGCCTTCTGCCCTTATTTCTTTTACCAGGTATTTGCTAGAGTTTATGAGGTCTCCTTTGCAAATTTATGCTGTTCTCAATTACTTCTACGAGTGTTTTGCTTGTGTAGCATAGGTAACATCCTCCTTCTCATACCGTGCACGTCACAACTGGAACAACCTACCGGAGACTCTCACAGCCGCCACCAGTCTAAGTTCTTTCAAGACTAAAGCGGTCTCACATTTTAATCTGGTCTGTGTCTGTTACATACGCCTATAACATATATTGGGACCGATTCACAAAGCAGTGATAATACCAGTGCTTTTGCGTACGACAAGGCATTTTTAATCGTGCTATAGAACATGAAACCAAAAGCGGGATTCACTAAGAGGTGAAGGCCATTTTTTAAAGTCCGATAAAAAAAATGCACTATTGTACGACCTGTTTTTTGTATCAGTGCTAGAAATTCTATAGCACGATAGCTGATAGAAAAAACTGCAGCCTGTAAGAGCTGCACGGAGACGCTGCGTTTCCATTCACGGCTCTTACAGGCGATCGTGCATTAAAAATATAGATTTTGATAATAGTATACATGAGCAGGGGGTCTCCTTAGCTGAACTGTATTGGTTTCAGCCTCAGGGACCCCGTACTTCCAGAGATACAGGCCCCGGTATGGGGTGCTGGTATCCCCTGTGCTTTAAAATCTCCTGCGTCATGTGACCTTGGGATTAAAATCCTGCAGAAGGATACTGGCACCCCATAACGGGGCTTTTATCTCAGGAAGTATGGGGTCCCGAGACCGAAACCAATGCGGTCCAGCTCAGGAGACTCCCTGCTCGCGCACACTATTAATAAAATTTACATTAAAGCAGCTTCATTACCTTAACGGATAGCCGCTAAGGCAATGATGGAGTTATGACACAATAACAGGTTTATTGGGGGCAATTGCCCCCAATAAACATTGCAATATGTACTACCCACCAGTACAGAACCCACCCACCCCTTGTGCCCCCCAAAACCCTATACCCCCTAACACACATAAAAGCAATTTTTTGTTTTTATGTACAGGAATGATACCAAAGGTCAGCGGGGCCCCTCTGTATCTGGGGGCCCACGGGTGGTCCCCACGGGTGTCCAGGAGTCCTCGGGTGGTTCCCGCAGGTGTCTAAGGGTCCTCAGAACCCCCGCCACCCTAACACATAAAGTACAGTAATGGGCAAAATTACTATTATCCAGATATGGATAATAGCTAATTTGCCCATTATAAAATCAAACACTAGCCAGCCAGCATAAATAAAGTAAATAAACCTTTCTATTTACTCCTGCCATCATGAAGGTCGTCCTCGTCAGCATACTCCAGGTACATGTCCTCCGAAGCCAGCAAGAATACATGAAACAGTACAATCTAATGGCCCGTAACCCCTTAATCACCTTGGCGGTTAATAACCCACCCTCCCCCGCTACCCACCCTGGAGGCCTAACCACCCACCCGGGACCATTATACCCATTGATTGGCATAGTGGTACATCATACCTATCTAATATGGCATGATAAGCCACTATAGCAGTCAATGGTCACCCTAAAAAAAAGCATGAAGGCCAAAAATACACAATAATAAAAGATATACACAAGCACCTAAACACTCCAATATAAGAAATAAAAGCACTAGCCAACCAATTCAATACATAAATAAAAGCAGTAGCCAACCAATTCAATAAATAAAACCACTAGCCAACCAATTAAATGCATAAATAAAAGCACTAGCCAACCAATTAAATAAATAAAAGTACTAACCAACAAATCAATTTAATAAATAAAAGCACTAACCAACAAAACAATGAATTCATTTTAACCACAAGCCAACAAATCAATTAATTAATAAAACCACTAGCCAACACATAAAAAAAATAATTTTTAATTAATAATAATTAATTAAAAACGCTAAACAAATCGGAAAATGAAATAAAAACAAGCCATCCAAATTACAAACAATTTAAGCCAAACAATAAACAGAAATAGAAAAAATAACAGTCAATAGAAAACAAGCATTTGCCAAAAAATGCATTTGCTATCTCGGGAATCTGCAGTTCTGCTCCGTAGACCCCCTGCTCATCTACACTAATAATAATATTTATATTAAAAAACATCCATTTCACGCAAGATTTGCGCAGGGAGATGCTGCTCTCTCTGAGCGGCTCTCTCTGCAGCTGAAAGAAATCGCCGGGTAAGGCCTTTTCAGAGAGGCGATCATCACGTCGCCGGTTACTCGCCCGTTTTGCAAATGTTGCTATCATAGGTAATCAAAGCTTTCTGAATACCGTGAGACCAACGCTAAAAAAATGGCGATTTAAATGGCCCGACGATTATTTTTATGAACGCTTATAGCATAGGCCCCAAAGTGTTATTGGGTTGACAAGCCTAAGGCACCATAGGAATGGGATATGGTGTCAGACCCAACAGGATCAGATGTTGAACCCACACAACCTCTGGTATTCAGAACAACAGCTCTAGCAGTGTGAGCTAAATCACCTAATGGCTCGCACCACTGTCACTGCATACTGAATTTTGAGCTCTACTTCTCATTGTGTGCTCATACCTGTACAAAGAACTTTAACCTCTTCTGGGCTAGAGAAGCATATCTAATAAGCAGTCTTCTGCCACGAGACATCTTCTGGCACGGGAAGACACCTTACAATCCATTAATTTGAATAGGCTGTAATGTATCCAGCACCAATGGTGCATTATGGGAGAACACTGCTTAGTAAATATGACCCACGTCCTGTATAAGATTAGAAGCACTAACTCAAGTCACCAGGTCACTTTGTTATTGTACTTTCTCTCTGCCTCTGCTGTATTTGCTGTGCTTCACCTTGTTTTTTCTTGTGTGTGTGGCTGAAAACATGTGTTTTATTTAATTTCTATGAGAATATGAAGGGAGAGAAAAGGCAATCCTTTAGAGGAGGTGTACTCCGAAATACTTACAGGGGTAAAATACCCCTTAGAGATGTATAATGACCTGGATAAAGTCACTTTTAATACATATACAATTAAAAAGAATAAGAAAGGACCTCCAAAGAGCTGCAAATTAGAGGATACATTAACGTAATACAATGTATCTATCTGTGATATATTAACCTAACTTAAAACGCTATACATTTATTAAGAGACAGAATGAAGTGAATAATAAAAGAAAACTTAATTACTAAAGCACAAGATCAGAGAGTGACCAAACCACAATATGTACTGGTCTTAGTAGTGAGACATAGTACTTACTTGTAATTTAAGCAAAATGATTAACAATGAACAAAGACTGCATATTTATATTTACAAAACAAAAGAAGAACACGGAGAAAATAGCGCACAGCCATGGAGTCAGGTGGTAGATAAAAAATATAATCCATTTATTTCAGTGCATGACTGATAAAATCATACCCCAGGGGGGAACATACAGCCTCCTATGCATTTCGGACGGGTAGGTCCTTTACCGTCCGAAATGCGTAGGAGGCTGTGTGTTCCCCCCTGGGGTATGATTTTATCAGTCATGCACTGAAATAAATGGATTATACTTTTTATCTACCACCTGACTCCCTGGCTGTGCGCTTGTCACGCCTGTATGCCCACAGACCAAGCTAGACCCCAGTACTGAGGTGGGAACGGTATGATACCACACACCCACAGCAGTGGGAGCAAGCCCGGAGTGTGGTATAGCGTTTCTGGGCCTGTTGGAAGAGTTGTTAGTGTATACTTGCAACGCTTGGGGAATGTCCGTGAGAATAGTCGTGTCCGTTTGCCAATGTCCAGGGATCCAGAGGGTAGAGTCGTCAGAGGGCAAGCCAGGTCCTAGGAAGCCAGAGGTCAGCGGAGTCGTATGCGGAGCAGGGTTCAAAAGGGTACCAGAGAGCAGAGTAGTCCAAGGTAAGCAGAGGTCAAAGCCAGGGAAATCCAAAGTAACACAGGAGCAGGTAATCACAGGAGCACAGAGGGAGCACAGCATAGGTCAGGTACACACAGGGAAACCGGAACTATGCAGAGCGAGGAAGAGATGGACAGACAGGGATTATAAAGGAAGGTGCACCAATGACAGAGAGGGGAGGAGTAGAGAGAGAAGTGGGAGAAGCTAGAGATAGGTCAGGGAGAGAAGAGGAGGAGACAGAAGGGGCAGTCAGGGGAGTAGCCTGTACAGCTAGGGAGGCGGAGACAGGGGGAACCTGATAAGAAGAGTCTGTGCGCGCACCCCCTGTAAGCTGGGGATGCGCGCGCACAGGTTGCAGCACAGGCGCGGCCCGCACGGAGTAGGGGAAGACCGCAGGAGGGGGACGGAGCCAAGAGGAAGGGAATGCGCACGAGACCTGTGCCCGCGCGATGGCCAGCAAAGGCAGAGAGGAGCATGTACGTGCGTCCTCTGTGGGCTGAGGGAGTGCACGCACCGGACGCGTCACCACGTGAGGAGGAGGCAACGGGACGGATGGCACCACAGGGGAAGGTGAAGGAGCTACCGCGGGAGAGAGGGAGTGGGGAGGATCAAAGCAGGGGCAAAGCAAGGGAGCGCGTGAGTATGCGAGACCTGCGGGGAACGCGCTGCGGCAAGGGGAGAGAGGTATAGGGTGAAGGAGAGGAGTGGGAAGGAGTGGAAAGGGTAACAGGAGATGGGAGAGAGGGACAAGGAGAGGAAGGAATCTCCTGAGTCATCACTGCGCTATTTGCTCCGTGTTCTATTATTACTGGATTTCCCTTCCATGGCTGGCACGCCTTGACGGACCCCCAGAGAGTGTGGGAGTGGGTAAGAGACTTACCTTTATGCTTTATGACTGTTATAGCTGAGTACTCATATTTGGATTACCTTGAGTGGAAACTTAATTGTTTATGGTTCATGAGTGACTCACAGGTCATTTTCATTTATGCCCACTCCCACTTGCTCTATTAGGGGATTTCTCCTTAGATGTTTATGTATGGATGAAGTTACTGGGGTGGAGCACCCTATTTTCCCCTTTTGTCCTTGAATACAAAATAAAAGAATCCTGATTTCGAGCTTGATTGATAATGCAGATTGAAAATGCAAAATGCATTAAATCTTAGGTTGGCTTCTTCAGAGGCGCAGTCACCCTGAATGAGACCATATCCACTTAATAGATAGTTACATAGAAGGGATTTAATGCGCCTTGTAGAATCAATATAAACGAGATTGCAAAGATCTGATCTAATAAGATGAAAATGTATAACATCCAGATAGTACCAAGAATATTCATCTACAAATAATAATAGTGCTTGCTTGTCAAAGCGCAGTTATAACTGTGTAATCCAGGGATATTTGAGGGGATATATATACAAATGGTGACACATTAAATTTAAAAACTCTCTCGCACTCATTTTAGAGGGTGAGATGGATTTTGTCAAAACGATCCATAGGAAACAAACTTAGACTGTTCCGCCCACCCCTATAGTGGAGTGCAAACCAGACACAAAATACTTGCGTGCTCTTCGTTATGTCTTCCACAGGTCCCCAAAGCCTCCTGTCCTCCATTGGTTAACCCGCAGCAAGGATTCTGGGTAATAACATGCAGATGAGCACACTCAGTGTATCACTTTTTGGTTTCTGATCAATTTTAAACATGGATATTTCCCTATATCTTTTGCCTGCTTAATTATACAGTGTGTACAGCATCGTTTGGGTTATAGAAGTACGGTAGCTTCACGTTACTTTCCCTTTAAGTGTTCAAATTTGGTCCAGCTAAAGACATGTAAGGATGTGTATACATATATATGAGGGTTCCGCGCTGTCACTAATAAAGGAAGCGCCTACTGTTCTTTGCCAGTAAGGTCACTGTGTGAATAGTCAGGCTGCGCATGCGTGAGGGAACGCGCGAAAGGCAACCAATCTGGAGGACTTGGGGGTTGCACTCTGAACCTCTGAAACTGTGGGAGAGTCAGCTGAGGCTGAGGACCAATGGGTGCGAGACTCTGGATAGAGAGAGACAGGAAGTGTGTGGGCGGTGGGTATATACGAGTGAGAGGTGAAGGAGGAAAGGTTGGCGGAACCTCGTTGCGCGACGGAGGTCATGACCTTCCGGTTAGGTCAGATACATTCCCAGCCCCAGGAGTATTACCCCTGTCATCGTTAGGGTGTCGCTTTTGTAGGGGACGGTCCGTAGCAGTTAGGGACGTATGCCATTAGTGCGGTTCAGCTGCTGGTCGCGGACGCATCTTGGTCTGGAGAACAACCACACAGCATAGCGGAGTGTCGGCGCAAGGCTGAAGCAACACTACGGACCCTTGTGAAGTGGTGTGGTCACCCGTAGTGACACGGGAGGTATCGTTAGTCAACAAGTGCACCTACACCGGGTCCCAGGCGCTGATCCGCCTCCCACTAACTAATGGGGGCACGAGTTGTGCCAGCAAACTATTCCATACAGATAATAGTTGCAGGACATACTCCTTGGGAGAGTGGCAGAGCCACCTGTGACCCACATTCCCTATCAGGTTGGCCGAGCCACAGTGTGTTATGTTTGTGATTGGTAGGTTAAGGGTCTTATGCGTTATGTGACTCTGCATGATTCCATTAGTAGTATCAATAGTAAAAGGTTGCCTGTTGCACAATCGATTGTTATGTTTTCTTGCTCAGGTGATCCTCTACTATGGGGATCCTGGGTAAGTGGAGGCGCTGCACCATGAAAAGTGAGGGTATGACCCCAGGCTCCCCAACAGCGGAGGCTTGAGCTCTGAAGCCCAGTGTAACACACACACCAGTAGTTCCTTTGTCAGGGGTTCACAAAAGGGCTACATTGGAGGCGCTGCTGAGTATACTTAGACTGGGGGGTCCCCCACATTTTTTTTCTATTGTGCAACCAACCCACATCATGTCGGTGCCCTCGGCGCTCGAGCGTGCGCAAGTGGGCCCAGCGGCGCGGATTCCCTGAATCGTGCTTCGCGCTGGGCCATGTCCCCCCACGATCTCCGTTAGGTACTGTGACCGAGCAGGTCCGAAAGTTCCCGCTCCGCACATGCCCAAGTACAAGACACCATTTCTATGACCGCGACCAGGCCTGGCGCCGGGTCTTGTATGGCCACTGAACAAGATATATGCCCGAGGCCTTGCCCGTATAGCTCTGCGCGAGGCCCGGGGGTACGCTGCCCCATAGTCCAGGTGGACACCCCTGTGCCCCTGGCCACTTCCACCCCACAGAGAGAGTATACACCCAGTAGGTGCCGCGACTGGGGCCCGACCACTCCCCTGACCGTGGCCTGCAACCTCGCTGGCGGCAGCCCTGAGCCAGGCTCCTCGTCCACCCCGCCGCCCGCGGTCTGGCGCTCAACCGCTGTACCTATCAGAGACTGGCACTTACCCCGCAGTCGGGGATAGTCCTTACGGGAGACCCTCTATACCCGCCATGAGCAGCCGCTCTCCACACACCACCCAGTCGCTCCAGTATAGGAAGTTTAAAGGCCTTCTCGGTGAGAACCGGAAAGTAGGGAGGAGGGAAGTAGGGATAGAGACTGGTTGGATCATACAGAACAGGGTACTCTGCCTGAATGGACCTCACGGACGCGGTCCGAAGACAGCGCATCGTGGAGTGCTTCCGGCCCCCCGCCCACATGGTGCACTACTACTACCGAGATGACAATCGGAGGGCTGATGCAGCAGATCTCATTCTACTTGCCTGACGAAGGCGTATGGGGCTCGGTGGATACTTATGCGTTGATGGCCAAATTCCATGCGTTAGCCCAGAAGGAAGGGGAAATGGTATCCGACTTCCTCAGCGAACACACTGGACTTATGGAACTGGTGAGGAAGGGCTGTGTTGCCAAGGATAGAAGCCAATGGACTGCGCCCACTCACTGTTAAGGGGCTCCTACCCCTACACCCCGTGTCGTGCGGGTCAGTAGCTGCCCTAACGCCCGGGCAAGCCTTATCGTTTCACGACCTAATGGATCGGGTCCAAGCGCACACGTGTTGTTAGGGGACGTGACCTGGCCCTGGGAAAAAGCCCCCGCCCGAAGTAAGGAAGTCAGAAAGGGGAACCCGGCCGACGGTGTCCCGAACCTGGGGATCCCGACCCCGAGGATGCCGCGCACCAGTGACCCCAGGCTGTCTCGACCGGGCGAAATTCACCAACCGGGAGACAGAGAGAATTACCATCGCCAAATTCAGTGCTACGCGTTGTGGAAAGATGGGACATCTGCGTGCCCGTTCCCCACCTTACGGAAAACGGCGTCCCGCCGGCGCAGGCATCATGCCGTGCAGACTCTGGAGGATGGAGAGGCGTCGCCGCCTCCCCAAGCAGCCGAATCGGCCCCGCCGCCATTATTCGGGTAGTTATCGAGGGCATCTACGCCGCCGCATTGCTGGACACGGGATCTCAGGTGACCATCGTATACCGGCACCTTCTACGACCAACCTACACATCGATTACCGTTGCTCTCTGCGGATGCCTTGCGACTGAGGGGATTGAGTCATGAGGAGTACCTACCCCATAGACGGCGTAGTAAAGGTGCAGTTAGACATTCCCAACTGAACACTGGTAACATCATCCATGGAGTGGAGGCCTTAGTGTGCCCTGAACCTCAGGATCACCCAGCGCTCCAATCATCGTGGGGACTAACGCGGACATTGTGCGCGCGGTGTTCCGCATGTATTTGCAAGAAGCGGGAGAAGCCCCCTGCTGGCCCTAGCCGCCTGCCCCTCTCTCCAAGAGGTCTGCGGCAAAATTGCGACTGAAGAGGAGCATGGGGCTGCTCTTAGCCAGAGTGGGACTGACTCAAATTCCCCCGGGGGAAGGAAGAATGATGTCGCCGCATGTTTCACTACCCACCGACCCCGGAGGATCAGCTCTTCTCCCTAGAAAGTGTGCCCAGGATGAGCCCCCGGCTGGCTACGAGGTGTTGGCCTCCGTCAAAAAGTGGCCTGGAAAATCCCGGAGCCCCTGGGTATACGGTGCAACAATCTCCCCATATCCCTGAGCATTGATCGGCGCCAGCCGCTGGGCAGAAATACCCCTTGAAACCCCGAGAGAAGGGGCTTAACGGGGCGCGCCCCGTAACTATGGTCCTACCACCGTCGATCCCGGCTAGAATTCACTTTGGTTCTCCCTCCCAGGAATGGAGAAGCTGCGGATCGAGTTACAAAAGCGCCGACATGTGTTTCTCCACCAGTGATATGGATGTGGGGTGCAGCCGCAGTGCCCGCCACCACCATCCGAATACCGATGCTACTCGTCTTCCGGGAACGTTCCCGACGGCTCGCACCACGGGACGTAGACGAAGTGAGGAGTTACTCGCCGAAATGAGAGGCTGGGATCGTGCAGGGATCCCGAAGTCCTTACGCATCACCCATCGTGGTAGTCGCAAAAAGAACGGACCGTACGTCTATGCGTGACTACAGAAGAACCCTAAATACCCCCACCATTCCCGATCAGTACACGCTGCCCCGAATCGAGGATCACTGAACGCTCTGACGGAAGTACATGGTTCAGTACTCGATCTCAGGTCAGGGTACTACCAGGTACCCATGGGCCAGGAAGACCAAGAAAGACGGCCTTCATCTGCCCATTAGGGTTTTATCAGTCACCCGCATGCCGCAAGGGATCTGTGGGGCACCCGCCACGTTCCAGCGATTAATGAAAAGACTCCTCGAGACCTGAACCCGCAAGAATGTGCTTATGGTACCTGGATGACATTATAGTGTTCGGGCGTCCTAGAAGAACACTCCGAAGACTAATGAAGGTACTGGTAGACTTCAGGAGGAGGCCTCAAACTGTCTCTGGACAATGTAAATTCTGTCGTCCTCAGTGACGTATGTGGGGCACATCGTTAGGCTGAAGGGGTGTGCCACCGATCCAGGGAAGATAGAGGCTGTGGTGAACTGGCCTAGGCCTCATAATATCCAAGAGTTGCGGTCGTTCTTGGGATTTTGTGGCATTACCGGCGTTCGTGGGGAAGGCTACTCCGCAAAGCCAATCTGTTGAACGATCTTCTAAAGGTATATCCAGAAAACCGAGAGAAAGGGGTCACGGCGCAAACACCCTTTGGGGAAGAAGAAAAGATGGACCCCAGAATGTGAACAGGCATCCTGAACTTAAAGACTAGCCTCACTCAGCCGCCCCGGTCTGGCCATGCGGATCCAGAACGGGAATATGTCCTACATGTAGATGCTAGCCTTAGTGGGCTGGGAGCCGTAATTGCATCAGAAGTTATATGGGGCTACTTCCAGTGGCCTATGCGAGCCGAAGCTTGACACCTATGTGAGCAAACTATCGGTCCATAAACTGAATTCTTGCCCTAAAATGGGCAGTGGTGGGCAAGCTGCACGACTACCTGTATGGGGTAAAGTTCGAAGTCGCACGAAAATAACCCCATGACATATATAAATACTTCCGCCAATGGACGCCACGGGCACCGTTGGTTAGCTGCCTGGCCAACTACAGTTTCACACCTTAATACAAACCAGGACCCACCCAACATAGGTGCCGACGCCCTGTCCCTTCGACCTGGCCTTCATACCTACCCCTGATAGGAAGTATGGGAAAAATACCGGTCCGGGATCCGTGCTCTCTGCTCCGTGCTGCGGTAGTCGATAATCAGGTAGCATTCTCGGAATTACGGGTTGCTGACTCTTTGGATGCCACTCCGAGCCATTCCACCGCGGCCTATCAGGTCGAGAAGGGATGAATATCACGGAAGAATATATCATCTCGTGGGATTCTAGTGCATTAACAAACTCAAGACCCCATAGTGGGACTGGCCCTTCAAGCGGTTAACAACGAATATCCTTCTATACTTAAGCAGCCCCCAAAAACTTGGTGAAACTACCTGTTGAATGAGTTTGGGAAGTTCGAATGGACAATTGTTGTTTATATCGGGTGATCCCATATCATAACCATCCGATCGGCGTCACTGTTTCTACCGCGAACGCTTGAGGACTAGGTCCTTCGGGCCCTTCACGATGACCATGCCATCTGGGCATTAATAGACATTTGGGCTACATACAGGATAGTTCTACTGCCTAGGATGAGGAGTCTGTGGAGCCATTGTCGAAGGTGTAATCGCTGCTTACAAAGGAAACACTGCTCACCAGGCGGCTCCCATGGCACACTTGAAAAGTTCGGGCCCCATGGATCTGGTGTGTATGGATTTCTCTGTAGAGCCCGACAGCCGGGGCATTAGCAATGCCCGTGATCACGACCACTACAACCAGGTACGCCCAAGCGTTCCCTACGAAAGATCAGAAGGCCGTAACGGTGGCCCAGTCCTGTGGAAAAGTATTTCATTCATTATGGATTACCAAATCGTCTTCACTCTGATCAGGGCAGGGACTTTGAGAGTCACCTGATAAGGAATTGCTTCCACTACTACACATTGCCAATTCACGTACCACCCCGTACCACCCTGAAGGGGATGCTTTGCCCACGGTTCATCGCACTTTGTTAGATATTTAGGAACACTGACAAGCCCCAAAAGACGGAGTGGAGTAAGCACTGGAGACTTGGTACATGCTTATAATTGTACCCGAATGAGTCCACCGGTACACCCCGTACTTTTGATGTTCGGAAGAGAAGCACGATTACACCGGTGGTGTGCGACTGCGGATATCTACCTATGTGTATCCAATAGAACGCATTTCCGATACGTACAGACGGCTAAGACAGCTGCAGCAGGCCTATAAATTGGCTGAACGAACGGCCGCGCAATTGAATGCGGGAAATAAAAGACGCTACGATCACAAAGTACGTCACAAGGAAATTACCCCGGGGACGCGGTCCTCTACGCAACTTAGGTGTTCCTGGGAAACATAAATTGGCGGACCGTGGCGGGAAGGTTGTACAGGTGGAGTCACAGATGCTGGCCTTCCCGTGGTATCGGATCAAGACTCCAAGGCCGTGTAAAAGTGTGGCATAGGAATCACCTGCTTCCCATACCTCAAGTAGGGAACACGAGTTGGAATTACCCGCTACGCCAATAGATGGAGAAGTGAAACCCAGAGGATGGCTAGAACGTAAATTTGCCACCTCTGAGGATCGATGGAGGAAACCTCTCAAGGGCCTTCCGGCCGCGGGGCATCTCCCGAAGGAGCCAACGGGTAAAAGCCTCTTGGCCCGAACATCGACAACTGACTCCAGTGAGTCAGTCCTTAATCCACAAAGCCCATGTTTCACACCCCAAGAGACTTTACTAATGCTGAAACCCCTCAAGGGTATATGGAAACACCCTCTGCAGAGGAAGCCGAGGAGAATCAACCTCGGCGAAGTCAAGAACCAGTCAGCCTCCCATGCGAATGGCATCCGATCATTTGGGCACCCCATTATGAGGCTCAGCAGTGGGCTCGGCATAGAATGCAATCTATGTGGTACTGTTCAACAAATGTTAACCTAATCTAGGGAAGAGAGGCTGTGTAAAAAGTTCATATATGTTGTTTAGGTAGTCCAGCGGGACGTTGGATTCTGGAGAGGAGAATGTAAGGATGTGTATACATATATATGAGGGTTCCGCGCTGTCACTAATAAAGGAAGCGCCATACTGTTCTTTTGCCAGTAAGGTCCTGTGTGAATAGTCAGGCTGCCATGCGTGAGGGAAGCGCGCGAAGGCAACCAATCTGGAGGGACTTTGGGGGTTGCACTCTGAACTCTGAACTGTGAGAGTCAGCTAGGCTGAGAAACCATAGGTGCGAGACTCTGGATAGAGAGAGACAGGAAGCGTGTGGCGGTGGGATTACGAGTGAGAGGTGAAGAGGAAGGTGGCGGAACCCTCGTGTGCGCGAGCGAGGGTCAGTGACCTTTCCGCTTAGGTCAATACATTCCCAGCCCCAGAGTATTACCCCTCATCATAGGGTGCCGCTTTTGTGTGACGGCCGTAGCAGTTAGGGACGTATTCCATTAGTGCGGGTTCAGCTGCTGGAGTCGCGGACGCCATCTTGGTCTGGAGAACAGACCACACGCATAGCGGAGTGTCGGCGCAAGGCTGGGAACACTACGGACCCTTTGGGAGTGGTGTGGTCACCGTAGTGACCGGGAGGTTCGTTAGTCAACAAGTGCACCTACACAGGTCACCAGGCGCGTGATCCCGCCCACTAACTATTGGGGCACTAGTGTGCCAGCAAACTATCCATACAGATAATTTTGCAGGACATACTCCTTGGGAGAGTGGCAGAGCCACCTGTGTACCGAACATTATCCCTATCAAGGTGGCCGAGCCACAGTGTGTTTATGTTTTGATTTAAGTATAAGGGTCTTATGCATGTTATGTGTACTCTGCATGATTCCATTAGTTAGTATCAATGTAAAAGGTTGCCTGTTGCACAATACGATTGTTATGTTTTCTTGCTCAGGGTAGATCCTCTACTATGGGGATCCTGGGTAGTGGAGGCGCTGCACCATGATAGTGAGGGTATGACCCAGGCTCCCCAACAGCGGAGGCTTAGAGGCTCCTGAAGCCTCAGTACCACACAACACCAGTAGTTCCTTAGTGCAGGGGTTCACAAAAAGGGCTACAGACAGAAGGGGAGATTTATCAAAGCAAGATACCCCTTATCATATGTTAACTGACACAACTATTGCACTTCTGTTAGCCTCACTCTGAGGTTGCTATGTATAAAGGGTAATAACTGGTTATGGCAAAGCTAGATTTAAGAGGCAGAACCCTTCAAGGTTAAATAGACCCCAGAATAAGGGAGAATGGGAAAATTAGGTCCCTGTACAAGAATGAACGAAAACATTGTAGCAATCATGAAGATTTAGACTTTTTAATAAAAGTACTTTAAAATGGGATTGGTCAGTCAACACATGTAACATGTTTCTGTTCTATTTTGTAAGGCCACTTTTTAAAATATATTTTATTCCCCTATAATGTACTTAACAGCTGTAATAATTGAATTGGTCCTGAAGAGAAGCAGATTCATTGTGGGTTGCGATAACATTTAGAGAACCAGCATTAGCGTTCTTCATAGATGAAATTATAGTGCACACAGCTTTCAAAACCTCATAGGTTTCTTCTTCACAATCTGCAAGTAATCTGCCTGCCCCCTATGACATTGACATTATGTTGGGGCAGCTAACGGTTTGATATATTGATTTTTTCATTGACTGCCTCTATGAAGCACATTATTGTTTTTCCAGAGCAGAAAACAATAAAACGTACACAGCAACGCTTCAGCGTAGGGATTTTTGTTGGAAATACTATATACCCAATAAAGCCTGCTTCAAAAACATTTCTGCATAATAAAGGACCTTTTGCTAGAAATGATGCTATACATAAATAATGTACAGCAGGGCTTCGCTTCTCGGCAATCCGCTGATACGGCGGCACCGAGAAGGGGGCCGCCATGTTGGTTTGAAAATCGCGCATGCACAGACCGCAGGTTGCGCGCGCATACCATAGGTTGCACATGCATACCATAGGTTGCACATGCGCAGAATGGAAAAAATGCGCAGAAGGGAAAATCGCCGGATCCGCTTTCCGGCGATTTTCACTATACGGCGGCCTCTGGAACGGAACCCGCCATATACCCGGGGCCCTGCTGTACTCCTCTCTGTTTGATCACAGCCAGGATATTGCACAAGCAATTTCAGGATTAGCTCCTCCACTGATAATTCTGTTTACAAAACTAATGAAATGAGAGCAAATTCAAATGTCCAGCATTCTTTATCAATTGCAATCGTTGGTGTTGCTTGTGCAGTAACTGCAGCGCATAGAGAACTATAGATGCAGATTTCGGATGATTCAATCTTGGCAGAGGCTAAATTACCTCTCAGAATTCCAAACCTTTGGACTTCATCTGCATCTCACACCTTGGTAGGTTCCCACGGATTGGTCACGCATTGTTCTGATGTATCGCCTCATGTTAACATAAGAGATATGTAACTGCCATGCGCTCCTAGGCTAAAGTTGAATGAAGCACTGGTTGTGCAGGGCTGGTAGGAAAATGAAAGGATAAATAAAGACCACTATAAAAGTTGGGGCTCAGGGGCAAAACAGCAATCTTACCCCTATCAGCTCATCCGTCCTGGGTCCTAATAGTTCCTCAGCAGTGAGTCCTACAGCGTGCATCCAGCAGAGAGATCATGTGGAAGGGAGAGGTGCATCCGGAGCAACAGCAAAACAGCCCGATGACATCACAGTCCAAAATTGAACATCAAAGCTTTATTGGAGACACATCACAAAGCTCCAAGACGAAGCGCCTGTGTGCGTGAAACATGTAGAGGAAGAGGCTGTGCTGCAGCCTGCTTTGTCCACTGTGTGTCTCCAATAAAGCTTTGATGTTCAATTTTGGACTGTAATGTTAACATAACCCTCTTCGGGAACGATCTTTCATACTACTAAAAAGTAGAATTAATCTGTCAATCCTGTGGGCCTGCAACACACGCCATGCCACAAGCAGTAATGTCTTCTAGTGAGTAACATGGTAAATAACATAATCAATAACATTCCATTGTCACACACCAAGCCCTTTAGTGCATGAAGGTAGGATAAATCATAGCCAACTTCAACAAATTCTCTAAAGTCATCTTAATTTGTGCAACAACTATTTGAATAGACATATTTAAAGTTACCTTAGCTCTAATATTTGCAGAAACATCTGGCCCATGTTCACTAAAGGGTGCTAAGTTTTAGCGCAGCCTAACTCCCCTTCAAATGAGTTTGGATTCTTTGGTGAATATGGCCTATAAGAGCTGTTTTTAAACTCATATAACATATATTTTGGGGGGTAAAATGAACACTTTATTTAGGTCATTGAATCAGATCACATATGGGTAGATCCTCAGAAGTCCGTTAATGACATAATGAGATGTTAGTTCAGTAATTGCCTTAGCAATAAAGGAAGCCAAAGTGAACACCCTGGACTAGGCAAAAAAAAATGTAGTCAAGACCTGTGTATAGCCATAGTGGAAGCCATAGGGACCATGTAGGCATGCATTGTTTCTGCATACACTTAGCAGGAGGATACCCTTTAAACTCAGGGAAGCTAACGGACATTACCTACGTATGTAGGTAACATAATGTTAATAGCCCAGATGTAACAGAGCTTTGAGTACCTATCCTACACCATAATGGGTTAATAAGTGGTGCTAACAACGGCAAACGTCTCTCCCATTGCTGTGAGACAACACATTGAGTGTTCTATTTTGAGATCTATGTTATTGTCAAGGTTATATATTAGTTAACATGCACGGCTGCTTTAATTTAAAGAAAGCTATTTAAATCACTACACATGTCTCCAAAGGTGGAGTGAACAATACTGAAACTGGATATTATTTTCTCATTACTGCCTGGAGAGGGTTTACGACTAATGAAGAGAGAGAGCAAGAATGAAAAGAAATGCAGAAATCCAGAGGAATGTTATAGTCAGGCTACATGCTGTTCAAAATATTTCCTACATACAGTTCTAGCAGAAGAAGATGTCCTCTGGCGCATGGATCGGTGGGGAAAAAAAAAACAACAGTGTGATATTATCAGGGAAGCACATTGCAAAGAACAGAGAGATGTTTTTATACTCACATTTGTTTCCTTAGTAAAAGATGCTACATGTGGAAACCTCTGTGTGTTCTTTGATTTTGGGGAAGTATACGTACGGTGGCTCTCAGTGGAACTCATATCAAAATGTGCAGACCTTATTTCAGAGAGATACGGAAAGCCAGGAATCCGCGCTCATGCTGTCTCGTGGATTTCAACTTTGAGGAAAACCCTTGCAGCTGCGTCTACGGAGCAACTCAAATCGAGATGTCCCAAAGGGGATCTCAGAAAAACAAAAAGAAATGTACACACAGCGTACCGGGGATCAGTAATAATATATGGCAATTTAATATCTGGTCAAATGACCACACACATAATAAAAACCAAACACAACTTAATTGTAGAGTACAAAATAAATAAATAATACAAAATAAATGCTAAATGCCTCCCCAGATACTGACCATAAACTGCAGAGCGGGTGGCCATGGCTGGCGCTGATGTAGCGTACGGACTGCACCAGCACTCGGCAGATTTCTCCTCCGCTCGCGCTTCCTGGTTCCTCTGTTCCGGCAAATGGGTGAGCGCGTTGAACAGCCTCTCGTCACCTTAATGCGTTTCGCAACAGCGTGCTTCGTCAGGAGTCATGAGAATGGCTGTTCACTCGCATTAAAAGACATCAGCAACCAACGAAATTAGGCTACAAATAATAGCACTGCTACATTGGCAACCGATGTGAATACAGTGAAAAAGCAATTACTTTAATGAAGAAGGGGGGGTGCCAATGCTCCCATAATATCAGAACATGTCAAATAAATGTACACATATATAATGAAAATACATTGACGTTGGTGAAAATAAGTAATTGACTGCGAAAATAAATTAATTATTAATACATAATCCCTACACCTGGTTAGATTTAAATAGAATTAATTTCTACTATTAACAATAATGTGAATAGTGAAACAAAAATGTGATACATACATGAAAGAGCTGAATCTATTATGTGTTTCCCACTGCAGACTGGCATAGCCATAGCAAAAATACATCTATTAACAACTAACAACAATAACAACAAATGACAAACACATGTATAAAGCAGCATTTTATATAATAAAAATGTGTATACATATATCAAATGGATTAATATAAAATGAGTATAAAATGAATTAATATATGGGCAAGCAGGGTTCAACAACTGATAAAATTGCTCTTTAATAATATTCTCCTCATTTATCTCAAAAATTGATTCAATTCTACACGTTCATTAAAACCCCTTTGGATATTTAGATTCAAAAGTATAAATCAAGAATTGTTCTTTTTTCAACAGAAAGAGATCTCTGTTTCCTTGTCTTATTGTACGTGGAATACACTCAATACCCATGAACTGAATTGAACTTGGATCACATTTATGAACATCTCTGAAATGTTTAAGTAAAGATGTTAGTGGTTGTCCCTTTTCCACTAATTTAGGAATATTTTTTATACTTCTTACATTGGCATTGTAACATGTTCACCACATGCGTGGTTAGAAAGTTAGTACATTTTTTCACTGGGTACTTCTTTTGAGTAACTCAAAAGATGTACCCAGTGAAAAAATGTATTAACTGTCTAACCACGTGTAACATGGTAAGTCTATTCTACTTGTCTCTCCCACTGCTACGTAAGTGTTACACCGGTGCTGCCCGCAGACCAGACCCGTTCCTTTCACTGAGGTGAGAAACGTGTAGAAGCACGCACCCGCAGCAAAGGGAGCGTGTCCAGAGTGTGGTGATTTGGCGTTGCCAGGCCAGGTGTTATTTAGCTAGCAATACTTGCCGGTACCGGTGTAGAAATGCCGTTGTCGTTGCCGTTAGCCAAAGTCTGGGATTGGAGAATTTCGAAAGGTCGTTTGTCCAAGCAGGGGTCGAGAGCCAGAGAGAGACTTCCGCCAAGCCAAGTCGTAACCTGAGAGAATAAGAGAGAAAACGCCAGAGTAGTAATCCAAGTGAAAACTATGTTGAGCAATGAATGATAGGAAGGACTGGCATTATAAAGTGTGGCTGACCAATCAGAAGTGAAGGCAGACCTGGAGGACTGCGTGGAGCCATCCTGGATAGGTTCCCTTGATTGGCAGGCAGGTGAGGACTCTTGTCTTGACAGGAGATCTTATTCCTGTGTTGGGGGCAGGTCTTCACTGCCAGAGCAGTGAATAAATTAACTTCGCCCGGCGCGCGCTGTTCAGGCGCGCGCCCGGGCAACATGGCGGCCGCGTGAGGTACTGCTGGGAGACGGGGATGCCGAGGACGACGGGGAACCCCCCGAACCGCCGGAGGTGAGTGGCGCTGGCGAGGGACGCGCGCCACGGCAGCAGGGGTGAATATAGGAGCAGAGGAACCAGGGCGCGGACGCCGCGATCCCTGATTCCTCACAGTACCCCCCCCCCTCAGGATCGGCCTCAGGACGATCCTTCCATGGTTTTGATGGAAACTTCTCTCGGAAGCGTTTGAGGAGTCCTGGAGCATGAATATCTTTCAGGGGTACCCATGACCTCTCTTCGGGTCCAAAACCTCTCCAGTGTACCAAAAAGTGGACTTTACCTCTTGAAAGACGGGAATCCAGTAAAGCTTGAATCTCGTATTCTTCGTTACCCTGTACCATCACCGGATCTGGTTTAGAAGTGTGGTCCGGAAAGAGGCTACTGGAGATGAATGGTTTGAGAAGCGAGGTGTGAAAGACATTCGGAATTCTCATGCTTTGAGGAAGTTGGAGTCGGAAGGAAACCGGATTTACCTGCTCCAAGATGGAAAAGGGACCCAGAAACCTAGGAGCCAATTTGATGGAAGGAGTTTTGAGATGGATGTTCTTGGATGATAGCCAAACCTTGTCTCCGATCTTGTAATTAGGTGCCGGACGACGGTGACGATCAGCCTGGTTCTTAGAAGACAATGATGCTTTTTGTAGTGCGGATTGGATTCTGAACCAAGAGTCCTGTAAGAGGGCAATGTGCTCGTCTATGGCTGGAATTCCAGAGGAATTTTTAGAAATAGGTAGACGAGCCGGATGGAATCCATAGTTGATGAAGAAGGGGGTCTCGCGGGTAGACTCATTCCTGGAAGAATTAAAGGCGAACTCAGCCCAGATAAGTAATTCTGCCCAGTCATCCTGAGAATTCGAGACCAGAAGAGAAGGAAGATGAGATACCCAGTCTCTTGGTGAAATTTCTCCAGAACTTGGAGACGAACTGTGAACCCCGATCAGACACGATTGATATGGGAATCCCATGGATCCGAAAAATCTCTTTGGAGAAAATATCAGCTAGGGCGGGTGAGGAGGGTAAACCTTTGAGAGGAATAAAGTGTGCCATCTTGGAAAACCGATCCACTACCACAAGAATGGTATTCATGCCATTCGACTTTGGCAACTCCACAATAAAATCCATCGATATGTGGGACCAGGGACGTTCCGTAATAGGTAAAGGTAAGAGGAGACCCTGCGGTTTCTGACGAGGAGTCTTGTTCCGTGCACATACCGGACAAGACCGAGTAAATTCAAAAATGGTCTTTACCATATTGGGCCACCAGAAAGTGCGACGGATGAGGTCCAACGTCTTCTTGAATCCAGGATGTCCCGCCGAACGGGCGGCATGTCCCCAATCCAGTATTTCAGGAATGAATTTGGGTTCCACGTACAAGGAGTCTTTAGGAACAACCAGACCGATCGGGAGATTCTCTTGAGATTTGATGATCCTCTCCAGATTCTTGAATGCTACAGCTGCTAAGATTCTTTGTTTAGGAAGGATGGACTCAGTGGTTTTTTCTGATCTCTCTTCAGAAGAGTATTGCCGGGAGAGAGCATCCGCTTTGACGTTCTTAATGCCAGGAATATATGAGAGCACAAAATTAAATCTAGAAAAAAAAAGCGACCAGCGAGCTTGGCGGGGACCTAAACGACGGGCATTCTCAATATACAATAAGTTTTTATGGTCCGTGAGAATAGTGAATGGCTCTTTAGACCCCTCCAGAAGATGTCTCCATTCTTGAAGAGCCAACTTGACGGCCAGAAGTTCCCTATTGCCCACGTCATAATTTCTCTCTGCAGAGGAGAATTTTTTGGAGAAAAACCCGCAAGGATGAAGTTTATCCTGGGAAGAAAATTTCTGCGACAGTACCGCCCCAGCCCCACAGTCCGAAGCGTCAACCTCTAAGGTGAAGGGGAAATTCGTGTTAGGGTGTCGAAGGATGGGAGCAGAGACAAAAGTTTGTTTCAGTGTCTCGAATGCCGTGACAGCCTCTGGAGACCAAGATGAAGGGTCTGCACCTTTTTTGGTCAGTGCCGTGATAGGAGCGACAATGGTAGAACAGTTGCGGATAAACTTCCGGTAATAGTTAGAAAAACCTAAAAACCGTTGAATAGATTTGAGGGAATTGGGTTGTGGCCAATCCACGACGGCCTTTAGCTTCTCTGGATCCATGGCCAAGCCTTTGTTGGAGATGATGTATCCGAGAAAGGAAGTGGTAGACTGATGAAAAATGCATTTCTCCATTTTAGCAAACAACCGGTTCTCTCGGAGGCGTGAAAGCACAAACTTCGTATGGATGATATGATCCTGTAAGTTTTGAGAAAAAATAAGGATGTCATCCAGGTATACAATGACAAATCGATTAAGTAAGTCCCGAAAGATGTCATTGATGAAGTCCTGAAAAACTGCCGGTGCGTTGCATAACCCGAAGGGCATCACTAGATATTCGTAGTGTCCGCTACGGGTGTTGAAGGCAGTCTTCCATTCATCGCCCTCCCGGATGCGGATGAGGTTGTATGCCCCACGAAGATCCAGTTTAGTAAAGAGATTGGCCCCCTGAAGTCTATCAAAGAGTTCGGAAATGAGTGGGAGTGGATAACGATTCTTCACCGTGATATGGTTCAGACCCCGGTAATCAATACATAGTCTGAGGGTACCATCTTTCTTTTTGACAAAGAAGAATCCAGCCCCCGCAGGAGAATTGGAATGACGTATGAAGCCCCGCTTAAGATTCTCACGAATATATTCGTCCATAGCTTCGGTCTCGGGCAACGAGAGAGGATAAGATTTGGCTTTAGGCAAGGTATAACCAGGTACCAGATCAATCGGACAATCGTAGGAACGACGAGGAGGTAGAAGTTCAGACTATGTCTTGCTGAAAACGTCCAAGAATTCGGCGTATGGAGAAGGTAACTCCCTCAGAGAACTGGATGTGTTGGCTAATAGAAAGGATGGTTGCTTGATAGAGAAAGAAGGTTCCTCTGACCTTGACCTCCAGTTAATAGGGTTAGGAGAAACCCAATCGATGAGTGGATTATGCTTCTGTAACCAGGGCAAGCCAAGCGTGATAGGTGTTCCCGGGGCATGAATAACATCAAAACCCAGAGTCTCTTTGTGAGAATGAGTAGAAAGGGTGATAGGTCCGGTTTCTAAGGAGATATAAGCCAGGGTGAGAGGTCGATTATCAATCCCGACCAAGGCAACGGGAGAGTCCTTCCTGGAAAGCGGAATCTGATTTTGTTCAGAAAAGGTTTGATCTATGAAGTTCCCTCCTGCGCCGGAATCGATAAATGCAGCTGTGGAGGTGCGGAAAGTCGGTCCTGAAAGGGAGACGGGAATAGTCAATCTTTTGGGAAGTTCCCTTCTGGGAGGGGGACAAGGAGATTCAGTACCCAGAGAGTGCCCCTTCGTACTCACTGGGCTTAGTCGTTTCCCGGAGATGGTGGATGGTTACGGGTGCGCTGCTCAGAAGCTCCGCAATGATGGCACGACTCCCCAGTAGAGCGAAGTTGTCGTGACGGTGCCCGAGGTTGCTGAACTCCAAGTTGCATCGGCTCTGGAGCCTCCAGCGCCGGTAACGGGGAGAAGACGGGTCTCTGGTTAGTAGAGAACCTGGAAAAGGAAGCACGGAAAGGCGTAGACCGGGGAAGCTGACGCTGAGCGCGGCGTACCTGAAGGCGCTGATCCATACGAGTAGCCAGGGAGATGAGATCCTCCAGTGACTCTGGCCTGGTGTGAGAAGCAAGTTCATCCTTCAGAGACTCCGATAGACCTTTCCAGAAGACGGCGACTAAGGCCTCCTGACCCCAATGAGTCTCAGCTGCTATAGTTCTGAATTCCAAGGCGTATTGGCCCACAGGCCGACGTCCCTGTGTAAGCTCTAGCAGGGTATCAGAAGCAGTCTCTTGACGTGCGGGGGTATCAAAAACCTGTCGAAAGTCCCGTCTGAAGGCCGCGTAATCGCGGGTAATATCAGGGCGTAGTTCCCAGATCGGAGAGGCCCATGCCAGTGCATTACCTGTGAGCAGACTATATACGTAGGCTACCTTTTTCCGGCCAGTAGCATACAACTGGGGAGCCATCTCGAACTGGATCTCGCACTGGTTGAGAAAGCCACGACAGGCGTGTGGATCCCCTGCGTAGGGCCTTGGAGCCGGAATCTTCGGAACTGAAAATGAAGTGGAAGATAAGTCAGGCTGCGCCGGGGGTGCAGCCGCAGGCGGTGCCTGTAAAGGGCGGTCCAATACCTGCTGGGAGAGGAGAGCCACTTGATCCGTTAAGGCCTGTATTTGTTGGTACATGGCCGTCATCATAGAGTCCACAGTCTGGTCTGCGTCTTGTGGGCTCGACATAATGTTACGCCGGTGCTGCCCGCAGACCAGACCTGTTCCTTTCACTGAGGTGAGAAACGTGTAGAAGCACGCACCCGCAGCAAAGGGAGCGTGTCCGGAGTGTGGTGATTTGGCGTTGCCAGGCCAGGTGTTATTTAGCTAGCAATACTTGCCGGTATCGGTGTAGAAATGCCGTTGTCGTTGCCGTTAGCCAAAGTCTGGGATTGGAGAATTCCGAAAGGTCGTTTGTCCAAGCAGGGGTCGAGAGCCAGAGAGAGACGTTCGCCAAGCCAAGTCGTAACCTGAGAGAATAAGAGAGAAAACGCCAGAGTAGTAATCCAAGTGAAAACTATGTTGAGCAATGAATGATAGGAAGGACTGGCATTATAAAGTGTGGCAGACCAATCAGAAGTGAAGGCAGACCTGGAGGACTGCGTGGAGCCATCACTGGATAGGTTCCCTGATGGCAGGCGGTGAGGACTCTTGTCTTGACAGAGACTTTTTGGTTGGGGCAGGTCTTCACTGCCAGAGCAGTGAATAAATTACTTCGCCCGGCGCGCGCTGTCAGGCGCGCGAGCCGGGGCAACAGGCGGCCGCGTGAGGTACTGCGGGAGACGGGGATGACCGAGACGCAGGGGAACCCCCGAACGCGGAGGTGAGTGGCGCTGGCGAGGGACGTGCGCCACGGGCAGGGGGAATATAGGAGCAGAGGAACCGGGCAGGCGGACGCGCGATCCGATTCCTCAAAGTAAGCCCCTAGTAAGTTCAGGGCAGTAACAGTTAATGAGTGTGGTATTACACCATGCAGCTTCTCTGTGTATGCAGAAGTGAGGTGGGACTCAGACCTGTGTAAGCCTATCAGGATAGGTACAGATCATGAGCCCGCCTCTTCTGGAATAATCCTAATCAGAGGAGTGGCCCAAAATTTTAGTCTTGCTCTGCCTTCCAAGGTAGGAGCATGGGCTGTCACTCTCCCATGGCCTGGATGAGCTGGCCCACTTTAGGCCTAAGGGCCTAAAGAACATCAAGACTCAAGGCCCTATACTATCGGGGTGAGCACCCTCTCAAGTCCTGGGATGTTGGACAGTATCACCTATGCTGTATGAAGAGCGGTGCAGCATGTCCAATAAAGCTACCTGTTCATTATACCTCGGCCTGGGTGTCAGTTCCTGGGCAGGAGGGGTAAGGAGTGCAGTGGTGGGGACTGACATCCATATACAAAGGATCCCATCACAGCTGGAGGCACTGACACCATGAACCAGAACCCAAAGACCACCCAAAAGCCTGTCCTGTTGCCCCTTACCACCGCGGCAGACTCAGCTCTCCTGTACTAGCAGTATGCCTCAGAACCACACTAGTATAATTCAGTCCTTTCCCAGAGGGGGGGGGGGGGGGAGAACATGGGTTACACACACACGTGGTGAACATGTTACAATGCCAATGTAATCTACAGTACATTGGCAAAACCGAATGGGTACTAAAATAAAGAATATTAGAACATCTAAGAAGTACAAAAAATATTCCTAAATTTGTGGAGAAGGGACAACCATTAACACCGTTACTTGAGATGGAAATGGCTTTGTGTGATACATTTTTTATTTTTTTACAAATTAACAAGTCTTATGCAAAATCACACTGCTAATCAGAGGTAAGAAGACGGTTTCTGGACACATCCGAAGATAAAAGTTTCTTATTTACTCCGTAACACCCCACTTCACTAAATTGCTCTCAACCGTTCACTTTTGTGGCACTAGATTTGCTTTTGCCAGAGGCATCTCTCGGTCGGTTTACTGTTAGAGCCTAAATCAATGTGTAAAAGCTTCCCGGAGGATGAATAATCTGGTCATTAAACGCCTTAAACGGGGATAGAGAGAAAGCAATAATTCTACAATATTGTTTCATTTTGTAGCATACTTGTAAGGTTCCATTCAAACAGCATTAGTTCCATGATATCAGCAGAATTAATGGGCGCAAGATATTGCAATTGAAACTAATATATACGTAGTGTCATCATTTGAATGCCTTTTCTTTTGCACGCGTCGCGTTATACAGAAGGGTTAACCCATTTCAGATCTCTTTAACTAGAGGTGTTCGCAACATTTTTAAGATTTTCACACAATGGAAAAGTTTTTACACTCATTAGTGCAAAGCAATTATACTGCTTTTATCAATGGAAAAAAATCCCATTTCTTTCTATGGGATTTATTTTCTTTGATAGCTACGATGCTGTGTTTTGCACTGATTTTGACCTAGTTCTGCACTTAAGGCCGCGTCCATACTCGATGGCGCGCGCGGCGCGAACAAAAGGCCGTACCTCTGTGAGGCAGGCCATAGAGCGCGCGACCGCGCACGCGGTTCAGCCAATGAGGGCGAGCCACTCAAGTGACAGCATGGCCACACCCCCGCCAGGCCTCCTCATCACTCACGTCATGCAAAACCCAAAGGCCACGGATCGCAATACAGTACACTCCGTCACGCATGCACCTGCTACAGATGCAGCCATGAGTATTATAACTCTTGCCTTGGAAATTCTGGGGCAGTCTCACAGTAAATAGCCTCAACATTTCTGTGAGATTCTTAATGGCCCATCGGAGTAACACAAAGCAGGGGTCCCTGCAGTCCCATTCAGTTTGAAGGGACTGCAGGGACCCCTCCCCCCCCCCGCTGTGGTAATCCTATGGGCATTAAGAATCTCACAGAAATGTTGAGGATTTCTGTGAGACTGTGCCAGTATCTCCCAGAATTTCCCAGGTACAAGTGTTCTAATACTCATGGCTGCATCTGTATATCCGAGGCCTAAGAGACTTTAGTCAGTAAACCCTCATGTAATTATAATTCTGTGTCTATTTTGTTTAACATATTTCTAAAGATTTCCCTTTCATTCTCTCCACTGTACATGAAAAGCCCAGGAGATATCCGTGTGTAATGATTGTAAAACAGTACCTCCACTTGTTTGTCATGATGATATGATTAAATAAAAACACCATATTAAAATAGCAAATATTCTCCTTTGATCTAGTGAGATAAGGGAGTGGTTTGTAGGTTCTGGCCAAAGCAGCACACATGGACAGACAAGAGGTTAACACACGAGGTCAGGTAGGGTTACTAAACTTGAAGACACGGTGGTGGATCCGGAAAAGGGCAAAACAAAGAGTCCTGCAAGAGAAGAGGCCCAAAGAAGCGAGCGACTCTCACCCCCGCCCCCCTTCCTTTCCTACCCATGGTGACGTTTTATGTGTTTGTATGTCATAAGGCGTAGACATGACATTTATATAAGAGAATTAAGGGGACAACTTGTACAATTGTCTGTTATGCTGAGTGAAAAAGTCAATAAAAATTGAAGTTGAAAAATAATTAGCAAATATTCAGTATTTTAATAATCTGGGACACCAATTGACATTTTTAAAAGACCTATTTTTGTTCTATGTAAGCCAAACTGGCATAAGGTATTTATTGGTCATAAAACATGGAGATGTTTAGATGAGGGCGACAGGTAAAAGTATCCGTAGTACAAGAGCATTACCCTGGGGTTATTATTATTTGTCCACTAAAATGATATGTGTATATTATGGAGGTCTGTTGATAGTACCCAGACCTACCAGAGCCCCGGGGTATCATGCTCAGTGGGAATCATACCTTCTTGAATTCACCCCCCTTTGAGTCGCAGGGATAGGAGAAAAAAGGGTCAGCATTTAGTTTAAGGTCTGTACTAAAAATAATATGATATGATTCACAAGAATAACAAATATATCTGTGTAACATTTGCGATCAGACATATTAAATGATGCTAAACAATACACGATTGTGAGGGTGTGAAGGTCAGATATTCAGTTGCCCCTCACAATTACGAGTATCGCTGTCAAGATTAATCTCCACATCTGCAGCAAACTCACCAGAACGTAATAAGGTGGGTCCCTTTATTCTAGGAGGTACAGAAAGAAAGTTATGAGGCAATTTTTACTCTGAGCCTTTTGTGTTTTAAAGAACCAGTCACCTCATCATAAATATCAAGTGATTAATGAAGGGGAGACCAGGACATGCCCCAGAAGGTAGGCTTATTCAGTTTCAATATAGGGCTTTTCGGGGAAAAAGCAGGCATTTGAGGTATGAATTTAGAATTCAACCAAAGGATTGTCAATGCTATGACACGTGAATGCTCATATTTTCAACTCAAGACCTTTTGAGAAACCTAATATGTGTGGGAATACATACACACGTATGTTAGGGATTTATTTTTGTTTTTATCATTATTTTTTTAAACTGTCTGCATATATTGTACTGTATGTTTCATGCAACATTCTTTTTTTCAGTAAACTAAGCATTGTACTACTTCTGTAGTCAATCTAAAATGTAATAAGTACTGTTTTTGGGCCCTAATTGAACTTTGCATGTTTTTGATGAGAGTAACTGCATTTTTGGACACATTTTGCTACATTTGTGTATGTTAATTACATATTTTTGTTAGTAAACGAGGACCAAGAACACCTACTGTAGCGATAAGAATTTTCTTTATCCTCGGTGGTGGCAGCGTTTTAAGGTTGTATTTGTGACAGATTGAGGGGAGATTACACATTTGAGGCACCCTGCAGGGGAGAAAAGTGGCTCAGCTAAATAATAATAATAACTTTATTTATATAGCGCTTTTCTCACCATGGGACTGAAAGCACTTCACAGTTACAAAAAGGGAAAAAGAAGAAAACATTTAAGGATGGTACCATAGCTATTAAATGTCGGACAGGTTGTGGCTCATTAATTAAATTCCTGGGTAAACAGGTAAGTCTTGAGCTTGTTTTTATAGCTTTCCAGAGAGGGGGGGCCTCTCGAACTGCATGAGACAGACTGTACCAGAGAGTGGGAGCAGCGTGGCTAAAAGCTCGGGCCCCAAAGGAAGTCAGGGAGATGCTGGGAACTGTTAGGAGTCCACCATCTGCAGATCGAAGTGAGCGAATGGGAGTGTAGAGAACTAGAAGCTATGAAGATAGCTGAGACCCTGGGCATGTAATGCGTTTAATGTCAACAAGCCAATCTTGAAATAATAAAGATAGCTGTGTGTATTAAACCTTGTCACACACAGTATACTGTATAAATCACGTGCTCACAGGTGAGCCGTTCGGGACACTTTTGGGACATACTGTACCTAGAGCTCTTATAGCGGGCTCCCAAGGTGCATCAATTTACATTAAATAAATGGGATCTTTTAAAAATATATATCTGTCATCTTCTAGTTTCAATCATTAATAGGGATATAATTGGGGTTAGCATTATGCAATTGTTTCTCAGTTTCATAGAGAAATCAGTTTCACCTAAATTCCATACCTATTCTGATTGGAGATTTTTTGTCTGTAAACCTCCCAACATAACACTTAGACTATAAGCTCTTTGGGGTTAGGGTCTCCTTTAGCCTTATGTTGTGATTACCTGTTGCACTTAGTCCAACTGTTTGGGATGTACTTACCTACTTACCCTATTTCAGGGATATGCAAACTGGGGGGGCGCGATATTTTCTGGGTGGCGGGTTGGGGGGGGGCGGGAGCAGCACTTACAGAGGCCCCTGGCTCTTCCAGACAACATTTAAATGAAATGCCGGGGGAGCATGCGAGGCCTCTGTAACTCCCTTTTACCTGTTCTCCGGCGCCGTGTCACCATGACAACGCGGTGTCAAACTGCGATATCACATGACGTTGTGACGTCATATGACGCCGCCCTGCAGCATAAGCGGAGATCACAAATACAACACATGGGTAGCGTTTTCCACATTATGTTTAGATCCTTCCCCTGCTCCCCCAATCTAGTATTTCCCCCTTGGCTCTTGTAAGGAGTTACTCTCTTTTTTACCAGACCTACCAATGTCTCCCCAGTCAAACACTTTGTACAAGTTATATGTCCTTCCTGCGCTGATGCACTTCTTAT
Source organism: Ascaphus truei (assembly GCA_036426205.1). Lineage (NCBI taxonomy): Eukaryota > Metazoa > Chordata > Amphibia > Anura > Ascaphidae > Ascaphus > Ascaphus truei. The sequence goes on from CM071571.1 coordinate 184,330,257, forward strand.
TTTCACAAATGTGACATACTTGGCCAGTTTTCAAACCATTCACAACCTGTGTCCTATTTTCCTATCTTGCTTGATGTCACAGACACAGAGGGCCGGATACATCAAATTGTGGTAACATTTTGTTGGCGTGTTTGAAAAAAAAAATGTGGGCACGTTACTATTGCAAAAATAAGTAGGGATACATCAATAGTTCTATATCATCAAAAAACGTGCGATGCGGCGTGAAAAAGTGACTTATTTTTGTCTAAAAAAATGGCGATGTCTCTAAAATGGCGTTCAAGTCACAGACCTCTCCTAAAATGGCGGAAAAGCGTTGCGAGACTCTTCTATGTAGCAGACTATATAAACCACTGACTTCTTGACACATGTTGCCAGTGCTGTTGGGAGGTAGTGAGGACTCAGGCTTTGTCCCCGCTGGCCGCTGCTGTGCGCATGACGGCGTGTGCGGCACACACAAAGTACAGCCCGCTGTGGGTTAGGTCCAAGTCGGTGTGTGCATGTGCACCCAAAGCACCTTTCCGAAAGACAAGAAATGTGTCTTTTGGCGCGGCGGCCGAGTGATGGCCACGTCACGGCGCCGGTTCAGCCAATGAGGGCGAATCAGCCATGTGATGTCATGGCCGCGCCCCGCCATGCCTCCCCCTGTTCTTCTCCTCTTCTTGCCAAGACGCATGTCCCATTGCGACCCCTAGATCTCAGATTGAGCCTGAAACTGGTGCACGCGCCAGCAGTCGCTCCGACGCGTGCGTGCGCACAGTGACTGGTGCCACAGCCTGATTGACTACAGGGAGTTGGAGGTTTGTTTGCTTATTATTATGATTTCTAGATCTGCTTAAGTTGCCCGGTGATTTTTTTTATGTCTGTCTGCGTGGGGGCTTCTGTAATTGACTGTGTGACTTGTGCTGTACTTCGAAATTAGTTTGTCTTTTGTCTGTGTCTTCATATTTGTCGTGTGATTGGGTTAAGTAGTATTTAGTGTGTGTGTGTGAGAGTGAAAGATGGAGGAGACTGGAGTGAGTGGAGTGACTGCTTGGAATGTGAGGAGGAGTGCTGAGTGGAGGTGTGGAGGTGTGGAAGGAGTGAGGAGCAGAGAAGTGTGAGGAGTGTTGAGTGAAGGAGTGGAGGAAGTGAGGAGGCAGAGTAGTGGAGTGGAGGGAGTGACGAACAGAGGAGTGTGAGGAGGAGTGTGGAGTGGAGGGAGTGAGGAGCGGAGGAGTGTGAGGAGGAGTGATGACCGGAGGAGTGGTGGGAGTGTGTGGAGCAGTGAAGAGCAGAGAAGTGTGAGGAGCAGAGGAGTGTGAGGAGTATGAGGAGCGGAGGAGGGTATTGCAGTTTTACAGGTTAGTCATACACTCCAACAGTGGAACAGTATATTCAATAATCCTAATGCCTCATTGCAGGTCACACATAATGGTAGACTGTAATGGAAGAATTTGTTGAAAGAGCATACTGATATTTCTCTCCTTTTATTGTTCTGGCTGCAAAGCAGGTCTCATTTGTTAGTTCAGTTATACAAAAGTGAGATTGACAAATTGCCTATAGTGGCCCATTAGCAACAAAAACACTTTTTATTAATGCTGTCCCAACTGTCTCAGCCTTAGAGCGAGAGCGCCTGTGAGAATTCACCAACACCACACTGTACACAGGCTATCTGCAGAGCCACTACAGAGTGCATCTCTAATAGACACTAGATTATCGAGAGCCATTAATCCTTCTATTGCTAAACTACTTTTCGCTTAAACTACTTTATCAGGACTCATTATTATAAAGTGCCTTTGTGATGGCAACTACGTACTTAATCAAGAGTCATTATCAATTAGTTCAGTGCTGGATATTACTCTGAAAACCTCGTCAGCGCTGTGACATTACTAAAATAATATGGCCATGCGTCGGTAAGGGAGGGCAAATATATGAGGCCAAGTATTTAAATAGCTATGAAAACGCAAGCTAAATCATCCTCACTTAGGGTAAATCCTTAGGGTAAAACCTTTTAAGTTCCCCATGGGCTGGAAAAGAAGTTCAGCTCTGAACTCAGTGAAATATACTGTATATCCGTTCATTTATTTATTTAATGAATAAGTACCACAATCAAACGGGTTAAGACAGTAATAGTGCCAATAACGAGTGAATTTAACATTACGTTTGTAACAAAAAACATCATATACAGTAGACTGACCTTTTTTTTTTTTTTTATGTGGCTACGGCATTTTGGCCTCTACATTTCTTACACTTATCTGTATTTATTAATTATGATTTCCATAGAAACAAACAAAAGTCTTCTCTTGACCCAGAGGAGCAGATACTTCCTGGAATTACAATGAGTTAGTAGAGAAGGAGAAAAACTGGAAGAGCACTACTGTAGGTATCAAAAAAGTAGAAAGGAGGGTGCGTATCCCATAAAAGATTATTTATTGGTCATGGAAAAACAGGGCAATGGAGAGCCCTACCAATGTTTCACAATGAGCTAAAGGATTCTACGGATGTAAAAACAATATGTGTTTTTTTTGTTTTGTTTTTTTCCAGTTTAAATGTAAAAAACAGATATGATGACTCGCTTCCCCAAATGAGCTTGCAAAAAAAAAACTGTTACCAAGGATGCAAAGTAACGCATTTAAGGCAAAGAGCTGGGGTTCGCAACTCAAGACCCCCTCCCCCCCACCCCCAACAGGTCCGGTTTTCAGGATATCCCTGCGTCAGCTCAGCACAGGTGGCTCAATCAGGCAAAGACTGATATCCTGAAAACCTGACCGGTCTTGGGGTCGGAAAACGAGCCACTGATTGAACCACCTGTGCTGAAGTTGGTATGTACTTAAAACCTGACCTCTTGGGGGGTCTTGAGGACTGAAGTTGAGAACCCCTGGCATAGAGAGCTATCTGAAACCTGAGTGATGTGGTTTATAGTCCTTGGGGGATATTTATCAAATTATCCTGACAATAAAAAACACATCAAATGCTGCCAAACCAACACCAGATTTATCACAGAATAAGGCATATATATATATATAGTTATATATTATGTAGCCCTGGGTAGTTTTGGGCTATTATTCTGTCCGCCTCCTGGCAGTAAAGCCTAGTAAGGGTAGGTTTGCCAGGAGTGATCATGGGGTTTCCCCACTCATTGCAGTGCAGTGAGTCAGAGAAGGTAGTGCCATCAGGCCATGTGTCCAATTAGAGGCACAGGGGTGGTGCTTACTGGATCTGTACTTAATGCATTGCACTTCCTGATTTAGTCAGTCTGTCCCTACCGTGAGAGGGACAAGGTTTACCCAACTAAGCTGTCAGGGCTCTGGCAGGCTTAAGGCCCCCCTCCGGGGAGCAATGAGGGAAACCAGTACCACTTATCCCACCAGGGGATAAGGGAAGAGCAGGAACCACTCTCGGTGCTTTTTGGCCGGGAGTGGATCCAGGGACATCTAAGGGTGAAGATCCTTCTATCTGCTATCAATCTGCTGAATACAGGAGCCCAAATAAAGCATCCTGAGTTTTTATAAACCTCCCGCCTAAGAGTGGTCTATTGGGAGGAGGGTGACGTTATTCTTCTGCAGAGACTTCACCCCAGGGGCTGCACGAGATGGAGGCGCTGCACCAGTGAGTACTATTCGGGCAAGACCACAGAAGCCTGTCCTGTTATTCCCCTTTACCATCATGCGGGTAACCCAGGGCCCCCTGTTACCAGGAGGTATGCACCACACTAAGCCATGTAACCGGAGTGAGTTTCCCACAGAGAGGCCCTATGTGAGATTGGGTGGGGGAAACAGGGTTACATTATATTATATTTTTATATATTATATACAGTATATATATTATATATATCTAACAAAACCAAAGAGTAGTGCTAATGAGTGTGAGTAGATATTAAGATAATTGTGCTAAAATCTGAATATTAGAATAAAGATAAATGATGGGTGCAATATAAAAACAACAATAATAATTAAAAATCAAACCAATACAGTATATAATAAAACAGATGAATAGTCCAGTTCAGAGAACAGTCTGTAGGGAGGAGGTCTGGCTTCTATCCGTGATCCGTTCCCCCGCTGCCCACGTGGGATGGAGGGGGAAGCGCCAAGACAGGCTCCGCGCGCGCAACCAGCCACCCCCCGCTCCCCACGTGGAACGGAGGGGGAAGCGCCAACACAGGCCCCGCACGCGCAACCCAGTCTCCCCGCTGCCCACGTGGGACGGAGGGGGAATCACCGCGCACGCGCACAACCCCCGCACACGCAACCCAGCCCCCCCCCCCCCCGCTCCCAACTTGATACGGAGGGGGAAGCGCCAACTCAGCTTCCCCTTGCGTGCCTCCTGCCCTAGTCTGCCCCACCCCCCCCAGCCGCACACCTCCCGCGCCCCCCTACCCGCGCCCCCCTCCCGCCCCTGGCAGCTGCCGGTGATATCGGGGGCAATAGGAGGAAGTGTCTGGTGGCAAGGAAGTAGCACCCACCGGTCAAGGTAAGACACCCACCCGGTCACTCAAACCAACTGTCACCCACCCACCCAGTCACTGTCATCCACCCACCCAGTCACTGTCACCCACCTAGTCACTGTCACCCACTCACTCACCCACCCACTCACTCACCCACCCAGTCACTCACTCACCCACCCAGTCCCTCACTCACCCACCCAGTCACTCACTCACCCACCCAATCACTCACTCACCCACCCAGTCACTCACTCACCCACCCACCCAGTCCCTCACTCACCCACCCAGTCACTCACCCACCCAGTCACTCACTCACCCACCAAGTCACTCACCCACCCAGTCACTCACCCACCCAGTCATTGTCACCCAGTCATTGTCACCCACCCAGTCACTGTCTCCACCCACCGTCATTCACTATTTTATATTTATTTATAAAAATGTTTTACCAGGAAGTAATACATTGAGAGATACCTCTCGTTTTCAAGTATGTCCTGGGCACAGAGTTATAAAAAATACATGGTTACGATAAAAGAACAGAGGATATACAGGTAATTCATAGACATTTCATGGACAGATAAAGTTGGAAAATTGGGTACAGGGGATAAAGGGCTTATGTGTTTCAGATAGAAATAGAGCAGCTTCAACATCACTTTAACATCAACTAACATCAGCGAACGGCAGCAAATGGCTCACGCCCTTTGGCTGCGCGCCTTTGGAGCAACGCAGATGTACGCTGAGTGGGTGAGGTTGAATCTGGTGCGTCTGTGAACAAAAAGATCTTTTCTTTGTCCCCTTGGCTCATTAACATTCCAGTGGGTGGGGTTGCCGATTCAAACAAGAACAGCACATGTTAACCCTTAGCACGCTGGTCCTATGCAGAGGGGAGCAGTTTTGGGGGGCCCTCATCAGGCTGTGCACCTTTGGCAACGCAGATGTACGCTGGGTGGGTGAGGTTGAATCTTGTCGTCTGTGAACAAAATTTCTTTGTCCCCTTGGCTCATTAACATTCCAGTGGGTGGGGTTGCCAATTCAACAAAGAACAAACACATGTTAACCCTTAGCACGCTGGTCCTGTGCAGAGGGGAGCACATCCCAGTCATTGTCATTCACTGTCACCCACCCAGCCACCGTCATTCACCCACCCAGCCACCCAGGCAGACAGGCACATGTCTTTTGTTGAAAATATAAAAATAAACAGGTTGCATTCTAATGTTTTTTTCTGTATCACCATAAGAAAACAGTTAAGTAAAAGTTGCGCGCTAAAAGATATTTTTTCGTGGTAGGTGCACTATGGGTTTGGGGGGGGGGGGGTAGGGGTGCGCTATGGGTTGGGAGGGGGCCTGCTCCTTCCATTTGTCCCGGGCCCCATGATTTCTGTTGGCGGCCCTGATCACAGATACCTACAAAAAACAAAAGAAGAGAAGCGCCAGCTCCATAGCATAATACTGTAAAATCAAGAAACTTTATTCAAACATGGAGTAGTCATCAAGACCTATACTCACATGGTGGGTAAAAAACATAATCAGTTGAGACAATCTGTAATTGCAGGTAGACGCCGGTATGACAGATGAACAGGTAGCCCAGGGTAAGAGATCAATTGCATCATGTAGAACGTACAGAGACAGTAGGAGGGCGTTCTGGTAAGTGCGTCTGCAAGGGGCCAAGGTACATGTGTGAGGTGTTAATTATCAGCCATGGATATACTCATATGCTTCGTTAAGCAGGTGTGTTTTAAGGTGGGTCTTAAAGGTGGATAGAGAGGGTGCTAGTCGGAAGAGGTGATAGTTCTACTGTAGGAGTTCATCTTCACCTATCTGGAGCCTACAGCAGATGGAGTCACTGCACTGCAAGAGGACCATGTGGGTAATGTACACCAGAAACCTGATCCTGTGTACCCACTACCATCAGCGGACGACTCAGCTCTCCTGTTACCAGCAGATAACATGCACCACATGACCAGTAATGGTAGAATCTCCCAGAGAGGGAGGGGGGGAAACACTGATACATATATATTTCCCAGAGAGGGGGGTGAAGTCTAGATTAGACGAGACGCGTAGGGTTTATAGAGCGTACCTACTCTCTTTATTCTTGTATACCTGTATGGTTATTTCATAATATACAGTTTTAAAGGAAGCAGGAGTGTGTAATTTGTTATTTCCAACATCCGAGTCACAAGTATACTGTGATCGAGGCTCCTAATTGGGCCGGCGGTGTGCCCGGTTGCAGATCTGAGTAAGAGAAGATCTGTATGGGTGAATTCTATGCACCTGCCTGCATGCACTGATCGGAGGACAGGGTTCCTGATTTGGGTGGGGGAGTGTCCGGTTGCAGGTTGGAGTGAGAGAAGATCTGTGTGGGTGAAGCCTATAACACCTTCCTGTGTTTACTGGTCTGAGGACGACCTAACAGGGAAAACGCAGAGGCTGCTGTTTGGAGCGGGAGGCACGGTGAGCTGTGGGACATCCGGGCAGACTTGGAGGCACTTCGTTTGGCGATTCGATTGGGGGTCCGACGGAGAAACGCTGAGACGGGGCATGCGGTTGGAGGATGGCTTGGCGGAGAAGCAGAGGCGCTGAGGGGCCAAAATCATTAGGCACAACAGAAGAAAGGTGAACAGTCTAATCAGAGTGACTGTCCGAATACCAACTGCGTTCCTGAGCAGTCTACAGCCCGAGGTATTAATTACATTGTCCCCATCTAAAAAGATACCACCACCTATCACTCCTTTACATTGTCGGACTTTAAATAGAAGTTATTGACAAGTGTGACACAGAAGGGGAAAAATCATATAACACACTCCAGTGCCATTTTGTATCTATGATTTAAAAGCAACAGTTTTACAATAACTCTTTTCTGTTACACAATATTTGTCCGTCTTCTGGCACTTTCCATTTCTCAACAAGTTCAAGAGATTATCTGATCTACAATCAATGCACTTTATCAAGTTCCTCTCCTAACAGCATTATTCTTTATAAGGACTATCATTCTTATTGCGCCGAATGCATTATATGTCATATATGTCATGTATGTAAAAATTGGGAAGAGCTGCACCTGTTTGTCTTAAGAACTAAGGAAGATAGTTAGTCACTTAGTTGCAAAACTGATACACTGGAGCTATATATATATATATATACAGCTAAACCCCGTTATAACGCGCCTCGCTATACCGCGATTCGGTTATAACGCGGTTTTCCCGTGGCTCCCGTTTAAAAAAAAAAAAAAAAATTTTTTAAATTTTACATTTTTTTTTTTTTTGCACACTGCACACACTGCACACACTGCACACACTGCACACACTGCACACACTGCACACACTGCACACACTCACTGCACACACACTGCACACTGCTCATTGCTCACACTGCACACACTGACACACTGCTCATTGCTCACACTGCACACACACTGCTCACACTGACACACACTGCCATTTGCTCCCACTGCCTCACACTGACACACTGCTCATTGCTCACACTACACACACTTCTCACACCTGACACAACACTGGCACACTGCACACACACTGCCATTGCTTCACACTGCAACACACTGACACACTCTGCTCATTGCTCACACTGCAACACACACTGCCACACTGACACACACTGCACACACTGCACACACTGCACACACTGCCACCTGCTCATTCTCACACTGCACACACACTGCTCACACTGACACACACTGCTCACTTGCTCACACTGCACACATGACCCACGCCATTGCTCACACTGCACACACTGACACACTGCTCATGCTCACCGCCACACTGCAACACACTGCTCACACTGACACACACTACAACACACACACACACACACACACACACCACTACACTATACATAAATCAGCCTTACCTTGGGGATGATTGGTGAGGCATGTGGCTGCAGGGGGGGCGTGCCGGTGGGGGTGGTGCTGGCGGTGGGGGGAATGATGGTGCGGGGGCCCCCATGCTGCGGGGGCTGGTGGGATGGCCCAGTGCAGCGCGGGGGCATGGGGGGGGGCCAGCGACCCTGCTCTAACGCAGGGCCAGGGGGCCTGTTTGCGCGCGAGGGCCCTGTCTGCGGCGGGGGCACAGGCGGGGGAGATTTTTGAACTACTGAGCTACAATACCCAGGGTTAGTGCCAATTTTGTTTTCACGGGAATAGCTTGATTAGCTGGAGGAGAACCTGCAATTCAAGCATCTCTCTGACAGCGTCCGTATCCACTCTGCTGAATGCGAGACAAGGCGATGGGGAATCCCCCTCCCACTCCTGTCCCGCGTGACAGGGAAGCGAAGCGGAGGGGCATCCCCCTCCCATCTCCTGTCCCGCGGTGACAGGGAATCCGGAACCGGAGGGCATCCCCCCTCCACCTCCTCCCGGTGACGGGGAACCGGAACCGGAGGGGATCCCCCCTCCCATCTCCCTGTCCCGCTGACAGGGACGCTGAACCGGAGGAATCCCCCTCCAGCTCCTGTCCCGCGGTGACAGGGGAAGCTGAAGCCGGAGGGGAATCCCCCCTCCCATCTCCTGTCCCACGGTGACAGGGGAAGCTGAAGCCGGAGGGGAATCCCCCCTCCCTTCTCCTGTCACACGGTGACAGGGGGAAGCCGGGACCGCGGAGTAAATATGCACTGATGCGGCGGCCATTTTTTTTTTTAAATTAGCGCGACCCCGTTAGTAACGCGGTGGTCTCGGGGTGGACCGCGTTATAACGGGGTTTAGCTGTATATATATATACACAACTAAGGCTAAGGCTAAGGCCCCGCTCCCAGAGTCAGCGTGCCCGCATTGCAGACAGGCGGTGCGCTGACATACACAGACCGCGATATGCGGTCTGTAGGGAGCGGGAGCAGGAGGTGGGCGGGAGTGGGAGGCTTGACAGGGAGGGGGGGCGTGGCTTGAGCGGAGGGACCCGCTACTCTCCCCCCCCTCCCTCCACGGACTCGGGCTGGAGCTGGAGCTGCTGAGGGTAAGTTTAAACACACACACGCAGGCACTCATACACACACACACACACACACACAGGCAGGCACTCACGCACTCATACACACACACGCGCGCACACACAGGCAGGCACTCACGCACTCATACACACACACACACACAGACACAGGCAGGCACTCACGCACTCAGGCACACACATACACACACACACACACAGACAGAGGCAGGCACTCACGCACTCAGGCACACACATACACACACACAGACAGGCACGCACGCACTCAGACACACACACAGACAGGCACTCACCTGCTTTCACTCCATACTCCTCCCCGCTCCCCGAAGCCTCTCCTCCTCCCGAAGCCTCCCCTCCCCATTGGCTCACAGCCACACCACGTGACGCGTCAACGCTAGGAAACACCATTCTCTTGTGTCTCCTAGCGGCTGACGCGCCACAGCGTGTAGTCAGCTGTGCCGCCAGGGGGGACCGGGACCGGCTCGCGAGGATTCCCCTGCTGGTGGGGAACTCGCGACATGGCCGCCCGCGCCAACGAGCGCAGCGGGACCGAGGCCTAAGAGACTGAGGTGCAGCTTTTCCCATTTTTTACATACACTACTACTGTATACAGGTAAAATAAATCAACATATGGCTATATTTCCTGTATTATTCAAATCAATGTAATAATACATGGGCTCTCTGTCACATAATAGCTGGGATACACAAAACAATGAATGTGAAAAGTCCAATCTCACAATAGGAAAACCCCTCTTGCAATATTGGGCTGTGTTCTTTCTAACCATTTTTTGGGTAACTCTTCTACTGATGTGTAATGTACCCATGTTGAATACAACATTGCTAATTTGCTGGCCCTGATATTTTCTTTTGGCCCAGTTAATGGGTCACTTTATATTGAATGTCTACAGTATGCATTCCCAACCCATGTTCTCCCTGAAGGTTCGAGTGACTCTTTGGAGGAGATGTACTAAAAATCTGGGAAACAAGCAGTGTCGGGTATATCACAATGAAATTCCAATGTTATTTTGATTTGTTACACCACTTTTTGATCCAGTTTTGCAGTAAGGGGACTGTTTTTGAATTATGGATCACTATTGCTCATACTTTTCGATTGATTAGAATGGCACTTTTTTTCCGTGTAATAGTTTGATTAGCACTGTCGCAGTTTCATGAATAGCCCCCAAAGACTAGTAGGTTTACGAACATACAGAGAATGAAGTGAAAGCTTTTTTTAAATAATCTAATAAAGTAACAGATCTCATAAGAACTTGTTGTTTTCCAAAAGAAGAATGACTTCTATTTAAATCAGGCATGAAGTAAATCCAGTGATTAAAGTATCATAATGACATCATAAATCACACATAGTAACACTACTTTTTTAATGACATTTTGACAGCTAAGTTCTATATTGGTATTCTCGGATTGTTCTGTGTTGCATCTTAGCTTATCCCACCTCAGGCTAATCTTATTTACAATACATTTGAAGAGACATGAGAGCACAAGTGGAAATATTAGCGTTCCGTCATTAATACACAAAGTATCGGCAATAATACAATGGATATCTTTATTTATATACCGCCCACAGCTCTACTCGGCGCTTAACAAGAAAGACAATACAGTACAGGGAATTATAGTACAATAAGTGCAACAAACATGATCAGACCATAGGAAAGGAAATCCCTGCCCCAGAGAGCTTACAACCTAAGGGGACAATATACAGTATTCTGTATGATGAGAAAAGACTAGCACTCTAAAATAGTGGTCAAGTGGTTAATATTTATCTATCCAATGTTTCGGTCCAACACGGCAAACCTTTCTCTATGGGCAGCGGTGGATGTCAAATTCCGCCGCCCCTAGGCACTTGCCTGTGTGGCCGCCTCCTTGCTGCCGCCCTTCTGCTCCTCTGGAGTCCCAGCGTTAAATGATGCCACGGACGTCACGAACATGATATCGCACGGTGGCGTGTTGCCATGGAAACACGACATCATGACGTCATTTGACACCCCGTTCGTGACGTCCGCGGCGTCTTTTGACGCTGGGACTACAGAGGAGCAGAAGGGCGGCAGAAAAGAGGCGGCCACAGAGGCAAGTGCTTCCCCATTAGTTCTGAAAGGCCTGAGAGTGCCACAAAAGCATATGGGGGCAGCAATTTTTGCCACCCCAAAATATTGCCACCCTAGGGCCTAATGGGAAATCTGGCACTGTCTATGGGATTTGACCATTGAGTTTCGGCACCTGCAAGTATCTTGAATTTTTGAGGGCATGTAACCTTCTTTATATTTTGAGCAGTATTATATGTGCCAGCTGTATGAATGGCAAGTCTCTTCTTCACATACGTCTTTACATTAGCGGTGGAAACCCTTTGAGTTCCGTTCTCCAGCAAATCTGAAGAGCTGTACTCTTGTAATTCTGTAATTACATGATATAGTCCTTAATACATATACCGACAAAAGCTTATAGCTTTAAATATTGAGCACATCTAGGGGGCATTTTTAAAGTTCACTGCATGATAGCTGCACATGCTGTAGCATCTCTGGGATGAAAAATTGGGTAATAAGCCCAGAGCTACTTAGTGTTGTGAGCACGCAGTGAGCTTCACATATGCCCCCAGTGTTTTTATTTCTTATAAATTCTTGGGAGAAGCTCTGGCAGAACCAAGGCAACAGAAGGTCAGATATAGGTCACAGCACATACACCAGCAGATTATGAGCAGACTACTTTAGCTCAGGCAGAATCTTCATTGTGTGACATAGTTATGTGACTTTCTGCACTGCATGTACAATACAAGCAGTAATACAAAAATAACATATATAATAGCAACAAACAACAGATATAACCAGCGCAAATCGTGTGCATAACCTACCTGACAGCGCAGGTCTAGATTACCGTGGCAATAATGATGAAGAAATGTTGATTCAGCTCAAAATAATATTGGGCAATGTTCCCTTTGTTAACTTAATAAATGCCCCCAAAATATTTAATTCTACTTTGTGAATAGGTTATTTTAGGTCCATGTACTGTAAAGTTTGGAATATATTGAACTCATTTTCCAGCCTCTCTGGAATAGTCAACTCTTTTTTTTTTGTCTCAACAGCTATATCTCCTCGTTCTGCTCCTCTCCTTCTAACAATTATGTAACAATGATCTACCTGGAAGGAGTTGATGTGAATTAAAGGAGGAGGTTTGTATCATGCACAACACCGACCCAGTCTGTAAATTTGGAGGATTTACTAGTAGGCATTATACTAACCGAAACATCTCCTGCACATTTATTACGTCATCAGGGCCGGTACAACCACTAGGCGACTAGGGCGGTACATTGGGGGGGGGAGGGCAGGAGCGGAGGAGGATGATGACGATGGGTGGTGGGAGCGGAGGAAGAGGATGGCAGGCAGTGGGAGCGGAGCAGGGCAGCGGAGGAGTAGGTGGAAGCAGAGTAGGTGTCATGCTGCGCTCACCACAAACAGGACTAGACCGCAGGGCTGAGGTGGGGAATGTATATAACCGCCGCCCTACAACCACGGAGCCAAGGGCCGGAATGCGTAGTTGGAGTCGTGGAGCTGGGTCGGGGTAGGAGAGTTCGGGGAAGCCGTGGTACTTGCAGTGATCCGAGGTTGGAGAGAGAAGAATGGTCGTTATCCGAAGCCGTGGTCGAGGAGAAAGCAGAGGTCCAATAACAAGCCGAAGTCCAGGGGTAGAGAAGAGACAGGTCCAGGTACGAGCAGGGGTCACAACACATCAGGCAAGGCACAGGAACAGACAAGATCCAGGAAGCAGCGAGCACAGCACAACAGAGTTTATGTTCAGCAAAGTGAAAGTGAAACAGAAAGGCATTTAAAGGGGAAAGCACCAATCAGGAACCAGTAGATGATGACCTCACACATAAGACACCAGCCGATAGGGTAGTGCAGGATTGGCTGCAGGTGTAACACAGCTGATGTTGCTAGTGTTCATTGCCACGTACGAGGAGCGCCGCCAGAGAGAGTGTGTGCCGTGGTGATACTGCGGGAGCGCGCCTCACCTGATGAAGCATTGCACAGCTGCGTGCGCACAGATAGCAGTCTGTGAATGCCAGAGATACAGCCGCGTGATGCGTGCTGGGGGCGGAGCCTGGCGACAATCCTGACAGTACCCCCCCCTTCAGGGGAGACCTCCGGACGACCCAGGGCAGGATTCAAAGGGTATTTGTGATGAAAAGCCCTGACCAATCTGGAAGCGTGTACCTGTTCCTGAGGGATCCATTCACGTTCCTCTGGACCAAAACCCTTCCAATGAACGAGGTATTGCAGTTTCCCCCTTGATACTCTGGAGTCGAGGATTGTCTGCACCTCAAACTCCTGTTGACCCTCCACAAGAACAGGCTGAGGTGGCATGTCTCGAATGGATGATTGGGGATCCTGGATAAATGGCTTCAAAAGTGAAATGTGAAAGGCGGAAGGAATCTTCATGGTTGCCGGCAATTTAAGCCGGTAGGTGACAGGATTGACCTTCTCCGTAATGATGAATGGGCCAATGAATCTGGGTGCCAATTTGGGTGAAGAGACCTTGAGACGAATATTCTTCGTAGAAAGCCAGACCTTTTGTCCAGGAGTAAAAGATGGAACCTCCCGACGGTGACGATCGGCTTGTTTCTTTTGCATATTGATGGCTTGTCTTAGGTTTCCCTGAATTTTCTCCCAAGAGTCCTGGAGGCACTGGATTCTGTCCTCAGTGGTGGGAACTCCCGAACTGGAGACTGTGGAAGGAAAAGCAGAGGGATGAAATCCATAATTCGTGAAGAAAGGGGACTGTTGAGTGGACTCATTCCTAAGATTATGTGAAAATTCTGCCCATGGGAGGAGATCAGACCAATTGTCCTGTGAATCCGAGATAAAACAGCAATGAACTGTTCTAATGACTGATTGGTCCTTTCCGTTTGTCCATTAGTTTGCGGGTGGTACCCAGAGGAAAAATGAAGTGAAATGCCCAGACGTTGGCAGAAGGCTCTCCAGAATCTGGAGATAAATTGCGAGCTTTGGTCCGAGACTATGACTTGTGGAGTACCGTGGAGTCTGAAAATTTCCTTGACGAAGACCTCTGAGAGTTTAGGCGCGCTGGGTAAGCCTTTAAGTGGGATGAAGTGCGCCTGTTTTGAAAAGCGATCCACGACCACCAGTATGGTGTCCATCCCTTTAGAGCTGGGTAACTCCAAGATAAAGTCCATCGAGAGATGCGTCCATGGACGATCTGGGATTGGCAGTGGTTGAAGAAGGCATGCCGGCCTATTGTGAGGCGTTTTATTCTGCGCGCATGTGGGACACAAAGACACAAATTTTTCAATGTATTTGCGCATGCCTGGCCACCAGAAGGTGCGCTCCAACAAGCCTATCATTCTCCTGGTGCCAGGATGACCAGCGGTCCTGGAAACATGACCCCATTCCATCACTTTCCTATGGAAGTTCGTGGGAGTGAACTGGCATCCTTCTGGAACCTTGATACCTACAGGGATGTTACGTTGAGCCCTGGTAATATGTGGTAAGGCGTCAAAGGTGTTGGCAGGCAAAATACATGCGGGAGGAAGAATAGTCTGTTGACGATCCTCTGCTCTGTCCTCGACCAGGAACTGTCTGGATAGAGCATCGGCTTTTACGTTTTTGGAGCCAGGAATTTATGATATAACAAAGTTAAAACGGGTGAAAAATAGTGACCACCGTGCCTGTCGTGACTCCAAGCGATGCGCACCTTCAATGTAGAGTAGATCTTGTGGTCAGTAAGGATAGTGACCGGTGTCTCTGTACCCTCGAGATGGTGTCGCCATTCTTCTAAGGCCATCTTTATTGCGAGGAGTTCGCGGTTTCCTACATCGTAGTTTCTCTCCGCAGAAGAATTTTTTTTGGAAAAAACGCACATGGATGCAGACGGGCCTGCGGGTTTTTCCTCTGAGATAGTATTGCCCCAACTCCTACGTCGGAGGCGTCCACTTCCAGCGTGAAAGGTAACCCTGGATCTGGGTGTACCAAGATGGGAGCAGAAGAAAAAGCTTTCTTTAATTTTTCAAACGCTCTGGTGGCTTCGGGAGACCAGTGTGTAGGATCCGCCCCTTTTTGGGTTAAAGCAGTGATAGGTGCCACTATAGAGGAGAAGGTTTGAATAAACCGCCGATAGTAATTTGCGAACCCAAGAAATCTTTGGACGGCTTTAAGAGATAACGGACACAGCCAGTCCGTAACTGCTTTGACCTTGCCGGGGTCCATGGCGAGTCCGGTGTCTGAAATAATGTAACCGAGGAAGGAGGTTGAAGTGGCACTTCTCCGGTTTGGCAAAGAGCTTATTCTCCCGTAGCCTTTGAATAACTTGTTTTACATGTACTGGATGTTCCTGAATGTTTTTGGAGTAGATCAAAATGTCATCCAGGTACACGATTACACGTTGGTCTAGCAGGTCCTTGAAGATTTCATTAACGAAGTCTTGAAATACAGCTGGTGCATTGCAGAGACCAAACGGCATCACTAGGTACTCGTAGTGCCCATCGCGAGTATTGAAGGCCGTCTTCCACTCGTCCCCCTGACGAATCCTTACCAAGTTGTAGGCCCCTCGTAGATCCAACTTGATAAAAATGTTTGCGCCCTGTAGCCTATCGAACAGTTCGGAGATTAACGGAAGAGGATAACGATTCTTTACGGTAATCTTGTTGAGACCGCGATAGTCTATACAAGGACGGAGCGATCCATCCTTCTTTTTCACAAAAAAGAAGCCTGCTCCAGCAGGTGAGGAAGATTTTCGAATAAAGCCCCTCTGAAGATTCTCCTGAATGTACTCTTTCATAGCTTTAGTCTCAGGCAGAGACAGAGGATAGGAGCAACCTCTAGGCGGAATGGCACGGGCAACAAATCGATGGGGCAGTCATATGGGCGATGCGGTGGAAGTTCCTCTGCCTTCCGTTTGTCGAAGACATCACGGAAATTCTCATATTCTACTGGAAGTGGTACTCTGTCTGGTTCAGGTACTGACACTCCCGCCAAAGCCTTGGAAGGGGGTAAGCAATGCTTCTGACATTGAGGACTCCAGCGGATAAGCAAAGACTCCATCCAGCCGATTAAGGGGGTTGTGTGTCTACAGCCACGGAAGCCCCAGTATGACGTCCACTGAGGGGGTATGGATGGCATCCAATTGTATAGTCTCGGAGTGAGACTCCCCGGTTAATACCTGGATGGGTACCGTCTGAAGGGGTATTCGGTGTCTCTCCGCAAATCCTTGGTCGATGAAGTTTCCCCCCGAACCAGAGTCCAGAAAGGCCTGTGTAGAGACTCGGAAGGTCTCTCCTGATATGGTGATGGGGAGGTTGATCCTAGTGGAAGGTTGCAAGGGAGGTAAGGATGCGGTGCCCAGCGTGATCCTCCCGACTCTTACTGGGCTGTGGTGTTTTCCTGATCTCAGCCGGCAGGTGGCCAGTAGGTGCCCATTGTTCCCGCAGTAGAGGCATAGGCCTGCCCGTCGTCTGCGCTGCCTCTCACCCAACGAAAGCCTGGTCCCTCCTAGTTGCCTAGGTTCATCTAGCGTTGGTGCTGCAGAAGGCACGGGTCCTGCTGGATGACAGGTAGAAGGTTGTGTATCTTGTTGTCGTCTGCCCCTCTCCATTCTTCTCTCCTGAAGATGCAGATCCATGCGGATGCAAAGAGCCACTAGATCTTCAAGTCCTCCGGGACGGTCCTGGGACACCAACTTGTCTTTGAGACGCTCAGACAACCCCTGCCAGAATACTGCCGACAGGGCCTCGTCGTTCCGGCTGGTCTCCAAGGCCACGGTTCAGAACTCCAGCGCGTAGCGGGCCACGGTACGGTCCCCTTGAGAAATGTTGAGAAGGGTAGAAGCGGCATTTACCTTGCGACCAGGTGTGTCGAAGACCCTCTGGAACTCTGCGGTGAAGAGATTGATATCGGTGGTCAGGTCTGGTCGTTTCTCCCAGAAGAGGAGGCCCAGGCCAGGGCATCGCCGGTCAGAAGGGAAATGATGTATGCCACTTTCGAGCGTTGGGAGAAAAAATGAGAAGGGAGCAGTTCGAACTGTATTGAACATTGGTTCAGGAATCCCCAACAACCCAAAGGATCCCCGGCATAGCGGTTAGGGGTAGGTAATCGTGGTTCAAAAGTCGGGGCCACTGGAGTGGAAATAGGTATGGATGCTGCGGGGTTAGTAGTAGAGGCAGAAAAAAACGTGAGCCTGTCAGATAGGGCGTCTAGGTCCTGCTTAAGGTGATCTAGCTGTTTGTCCTTGTGAGCACAGGATCTGATGATTTCCTGAAACCACCTTGGCTGCAGGTGTAACACAGCTGATGTTGCTAGTGTTCGTTGCCGCGCGGCGTGCGTGCATACGAGGAGCGCAGCGCAGAGTGGGTGCGCCGCCAGAGAGTGTGTGCTGTGGTGATACTGCGGGAGCGCGCCTCCGCGGATGAAGCATTGCGCAGCTGCGTGCGCACAGCTAGCGGTCTGGGAATGCCAGAGGTACAGCCGCGTGACACGTGCTGGGGGCGGAGCCTGGTGGCGATCCTGACAGTAGTGCAGCGGGTAGTGTAGCAGGAGTTGGGAGGAGGACGGCCATGGAGGAGCATGCCATGGGGGTCTAAACCCGGAATTCTTCACTGACTTCTGGTGTCTGCCACTGCTCCAGCACAGGTCCTCCCCTGTTCCACCTCAAGACCACAAGTAGGCTGTGTAATGGAGTGGGCAGTGAGAGAATGAGTTGGAGGAGGATGGGGGAGTGAGAGAAGGAGGAGGGGAGAATGAGGAGGAGGGGTAGAATAAGAAGGAGGAGGGGGAAGAATGAAGAGGATGGGGATGAATGAGGAGGAGGGAGAATGAGGAGGATAATTGTGTGTGTGGGGACAGGAGGAGGGTGCAAGGCTGAAGGTTTGCCTAGTGCACTGAAAACCCTTTAAGGATATCCCTGCTTCAGCATAGGTGGCTCAGTGTCTTAGTCAATGGCGTCACATTGTCATGTCCAGTGGTTGACAAATCACCAAAAAATCTACTCGCCACACAAAAAAATCTACTCGCCACCTAGTACCAAACGTGTGCTGCTTGGGCCAATATTTACTCGCCCGGGGGTTAAATCCACTCGCCCGGGGCGAGCAAATGTATAGGTTTGTCGAACACTGGTCATGTCAATGCAGCCCCATGTGAAGTTGCGGTGACCCGTCGTTATAAGAACATGTCGCCGGAGATGAGGAGCAGGAGGAGAAGGTAAGAGAAAACGGTAATGACAGGTGCCGGAACACTGTATCGAGGCGTACTATCACAAAAAAAGCCCTTGTCTCATGTGCTTGATCAGAAACAGTGACCTGAAGACATTGACACCCAATTGACATTCGGAGAGATGGCAGTTAGAACCTTGTTGATCAGACTTCAACTAAACGAAAGAGATGTAATTCATGGATCTCGTGAGTATCTGACTGGAAAAAATGTATCTGGGCGGGAAAAAAGGGTCTATAAATGTTAAATATTTTTATTTTTATTTTATATTTTTGATTTTTATTCAGCAACTTTTTTTAGAAAGAGTTCATCACAAATTCATAAAGAAGGGAGGGTTCGCAGCAAGAGTGGAGGGGTGGGAGAGGTATTTTACATTTAATAAATACAGTATATGAGTACCACCAGCACTTTTTTTTTTTTCAAAAAAAGCACCGATAATAAGTATATATCAGCATTAACATACAACAAACTTACTTCAATCAGAATTAGGAAAATAAAAAAATACTTGGGGAATAAAATGCATCTTACAATAATAAGTCCTTTTATTTTGCTTTTAAATTGTTATTGTTATGTGCAAAACAGTTTCAGTAGTGTGGCAGGACAGACTCGTGGTAGGGTCCGTAAGAGTCCAAACAATAGGCTTAAACCTTCTGTGGTTTATTCTCCACATCAATAATAAATCATATAACTCAGCCACCCTGTCCCTTTAAGGAAAACCAAAACATAAAATAAAAGCCTACTCCACTGTAGGGAGGCTAACTATGCAACCGTGTCTAACTAACACACTGGCTGGCTCGTCCAGTTTTAAACAAGAGAGCTTTCCTTGTAAGGAACAAAGGACAGTCCTTTCTCCAATACCTCTATTTCCTTAGGCACAAGGACTGTAGAAGAGATATTATGGATTCTTGTTTGTCTCTTTTTTGATGTGATCTCATTAATTGATCGCTGTGTGGTCGGGTATTTCTGTCCCTTATGCTTGCCCCCTTTATGTCTTGGTAATCTCCTTAAAGATGGCACTTTTGGTGGTCGGGAGTGTCTAAAAAAATCCCTTGAGCAGATTGATGAGCCACTTAATGAACTGTCCACTAGTGTCTGTTCCGTTTCATTTGGCACTTTGGTACCTCTATGGAGATGATTCTTCTGCCAGTTGTAAACAGTCTCATTCATATAATCATATGTATCACATTTGCATTTCTCCATTTCCTTTCCTCTATTTCTGTGCGATATGATGTAATAGTCGCATCAAATTCACTTTTCAGCTGCTGCAGTTTGCTATCATCCCAAGTTGAAGTACGGATATTTTCACTTTCAACAATATGTGGTCGTAGGGTTGGAATCTCTTTTTGTAAGCCCTCGATTGTTAATAGCATCAAATCTGTTGAGCACTTATTGAGAGATTGCTTCCTAGCGTTGACATTTTTAATCCTTACTACACAGCGTGGGATGTAGGCGGATCCTCAATTCCCGTTGGACACGTTTGTTCTTGCAGTATTCAGCTAAAGTGGGAACATGAAGCTCACAGCTAGTAAGAAGTTTCAAAGTAAACTCCAAAGTCTTTACCGTTTCTTTATCAGTCCTTATTAAGAAAACTTGTTGTAGATGTAACAGATGATAGAATCCTATTGGTATCAATCTCCGTAAAGGAGAAGAATGTGGCATGTTCCTTGGTGAGTTTTGCTATATCTCGAAAATATATTCAATAGGAAATATCCAGATATCATAAAAAGAGGTATACTTAAAGTTTAGACAGGTGTATGTCCCCCATGAAGGGTGACCGCATGAAGTCCCGATTTGTACACACCACAAGATCCTCAAACATGGCAATAAACAGGTTTGCATATTTCGAGGCCACATTGGTGCCCATGGCTGTACCTCGCTTTTGGAGATAAAAAAAAAACATCCTTAAATCTAAAGTAATACTCTCTCAAGAGAATAAGCAAAAGTTGTATTTGCAAGATTATCAGTGTCCCACAATATCTTGTCCACCGCCTCTACACCCGTATCATAGGGGATGTAAGTCCACTGAAATATCAAATAATTGACTGGATGGCCCCTTTGAAGAGGGCTGTTGATAAAGGAACTATATGCTCTTGCAAAAAGAATCTCAATGGATATTTAATTGGATAGTGTTGTTCCTAAGGGATTGAATTAACGCCTCTCAATTTGTTTTTTATATTACCTCTGTATTTGCATATACATTTCTATAAGTACTTTTTGTAAAACGTAATTGTGTATCATATATTATATATAGATATTTTCCTATGTTTAGTTTTTGCTGTAGCATTTGATTGTAACAATCTGAGTTTTAATGTATAGAAGTAGCTTTCATTTTCCACATTTTCAATATACAGCTCAACCCCATTATAGCGCGATCTGCTACAACGCGGATCCGCATAACGCGGTGTGAGCGTGGCTCCTGTTTTAAAAAGCTATGCTGCCTTTTTTTTATACAAATATTCAATACTTTATTGCTAACAGACAAATACAGGGAGACACACACATGGGGAGACACACACATGGGGAGAGAGACACAACTCTGTGTGTATATGTTTCTAGATATACCCACTTGCTACACACTGAGCCTCTCCACTGCCATGTGCCATGTAATCCAATTCCTTTTAAGCAAGGGCAGTGAAGTTGTAGTTCTGTAACATATTCATTGCTGACACTAGAAAAGGCTGCATGACTACTCCCAGAATCCTATGAGTGAAAACTCAGCAACTAGACATCAGCCAATCAGAGCAGAGACTTGACCAGCACACCCCTCCCTTCTCACACAGGTCGGCAATAGACAGGACCCACCACTTCCTCTCTCTCTCTCCCACCGGAGCCGCTGTCTCGTCCTGCTAACTCCCCCTTCCTCCCCCCAGGTAACCCAGGCTGAGGGGTACGATCATGCTCTACGGGCAGCCATCCTGCTCGAACCGGGAGATTGGCGGCACTGACTTCCTGGACCTCGGAGAAGACTCTTCCGACTCCAGATAAAGAGGTACCAGATGCACACAGGGAGTGACGCACACGGGGAGAGACCCCTGCACAAGGCCAGATACCCCCATAAGCCCCAGCTAGGCCCTGACCCACCCCTTGAGCTTGTGGTTGCTGCAGGGATAGGCCCAGTAGACTGCCCCTGTAGCACTAGCGTGAGGGACACAACCAGGACACGGATGCGACTTGGCATCAGGTGGTCTGGGACCAGATCACAATACTGAGAGAGAGAGAGAGAGACTATTACGGTGGGACACTCCTGCTGGATACCACCCAACGTGGAGGTGGACTCATCGCTAACAACAATTGCATGGGACCGGATGGCCCCTTTGTCTACAGTCGGCGCTACCGGGTGCTGGAGTACCCGGCAGGTATCAACAAGTGCACCAACTCTACACATATTAGTTGTGGGCAGCACTGTCTCACACATTGGCTGGGTTGCTTCTTGTGGACACCAGAGTGGTTGGGTACCCAATAGCCCCTCAGTACTTTGGGGAATACACTTTGGGGAATATCCCATCAGGTGTGGACACTGGGTTGGAGGGCACTGTGGGGTTACGGCCGTGTGTGACCCTGTTGATGGGACATTATATTGTTCCTTTTCTTATGCATGCAGTAAACTGTTATTCTTATCAGTGTGTGTATTACATTGGGTCCTGTGGTGGGGTTGTCCAACATAGTAGGATCCCACACAGGTGGAGGCGCTGCCACCAGATGGATCAGGCACATCCCAGGCTCCTAGCAGCGGAGGCTCAGGCCTCTTGTGAGCCACAGATAACGCACCATACACACACACACCGTAGCCGCCATATCTCCCAGGGGGTGGAGGAAACTGTGCTACACATACATAGACATTACATAGGTAAGATAGTTATACTAAACACTACTCTTTAGGTGACCTGAATTGGATATTAAGATGTAGTCTTATACATGCTTGGGGTCGCGGGTTATTTATTAAAATGCTGGGATTATACACAGATAATAATGTCCTCAGTTATTTTGATAATTAAGGTGGTGACGTTATGGTGCGGTGCTATGTTTTGATTATGTCACAACATCATCACGTCTCTCTATTAGATTGAAGGAGAATGTGTTTATGGGACATGTAGTTCTGCATGAGGTTTTTCCCTGATGCTATATCCAGAGGACCGGAATTGTGATGATGTCAGTTACGCGGTCGTGGCGATTGTCGGCATGTATAAATATTTTTCACCTGTGATGTTATTTGTTAAACAACAACCTGATGAAAGGCCACGTGGGCCTGAAACGTCGTGTTTTTGAGATGTTTGCCTGATTCCTTGTCATTTATGTACCGCAATTAAAGTTTATTGTGATTATTCTATATATGGACTAAGATGCTGAAACAGTGAGTCTGTGTGTTTAAATATATATCCCCTCCCTTTGAATTTTTTCTACTGCCTTGGAAATTTGACAAACACACACAATTCCTGCAAGCTTGTTTTGTCAGAAGAATGGGTCATTTAGTTCAACCCTTTGGCCAAATCGTCCTAAGCCTGCAGCCACATCACAACATGACCCCTTTGCAGGTCCTAACACTAACTGTGAACTACCTTGGAAGTTTGGTCACACTTCTTAAGGGACTTCCACCTGTATAAAGTTTAAGTAAGTGTAGCCAGGTCACCTTTGGCTACTAGTCTGCCCTACTCCTGGCAGTAAGCCCTGGTACAGTCAGGCTGCCAGTAGTCGATATAGGGTTTACCCCCTCCTTGGTACTGCACTTGAGTGACAGCAGGAGGCGGTGACATCAGACCTGGGCATGACCAATCATGTGTCAGACGTGGTGCCCTCCTCCTGGACGTACTTAAGGGCAGGTACTGCCATAATTTAGAAGTGCCTCTACCCACTTGAGAGGGGCAGGTCACACAGCCGAGAGCCTGACCATTGGGCCGTCTCTGGCCCTCTTCCCTCTGGGGGAGAGTGAGTGTGGACCATACCTCTGCCAGAGAGGTAGGGAAGAGCAAGGATGGCTGCGGGTGCCCTTGACCTGTAGTGATGGTCCGGGGACCATCCTTCCTGGGTAGCTGAGAGACTACATTGGGCAGAACCCTGCATTGGTACTGTGCTGTACAGATTGACAATACACCGTTCCTGTTGTTATACTCCTGCCTTGTGCGTGACCTTACTGGGGGAGAGGTAATAGTTCTACCATGAGAGATCACCTTCAGTTCCCTGGAGTCTACGGCAGATGGAAGCGCTGCACTGCTAATGAATACGGAGGGTATTAACCCCAGAAGCCTAGTCCTGTGTCCCCATACCACCGGCGGACAACTCAGCCCTCCTGTTGCCAGCCGGTATATGCACCATACACCGTATTAATGGCCAAATCTCCCACCGGGTGGGGGAAGCACTGTTACATATACTTTTGGTGATATCTGGAATTTTCCTATTGAATGCTATTATTATTTATCAGCCCTTTTAATGCGACTTCTGCTGTTGGACTTCTTTAGCGAGTTGCTCAATGTTCAGTGTACATGCTGTGACTTTTATTTTCAGGCAGGACTTCAAGACTATTTCAGTCGACCTCTCAGTTTGCTTTCTGTCCCCCTTCCTCTCTCACTCTCCCCCCCTCCCTCACTCTCTCTCCCCACACTTAATTCTTCACCCCCTCCTCTCTCACTCAATTCCCACACACTCAATTCTCCCCCCCCCCTCAAGTCTATTCCCACCTCAATTCTATTCCCCCCACACCCAATTCTTCCCCCCCCCTTTGACCCCACTCCCACCCCACTCCCCCCACTCAATTAAAAAATTTTTACCTTGGGCACAGTGAAAGGCTTGCTCTGGTCCCGCATCGCTGCAGTGGTCAGGCGGATGGATGTGAAAGTTGGGCCTAGATTTTGGGGCAGACCCAACTTCCACCACCCCGTGCCTACAAGGTGAACAGGCAGGGAAGGGAGAGAGAGATTGGCCACACAGTGAGGGCCCGGTCCCAGAAGCCAGAACATGGAAGTGTGGCCTGAACTTTAGCCGGGATCTCTTACCAGCGTGGCTCCCGGACAGAGCCACATATATTTACTCAAAGAGCCGCGGGTTGCAGACCCCTGTTCTAGGAATAGCCTAGTGCCCCTGGCTATAGCTTTTCCCCTGGCCTCAACACTATAAGTCCTGATAGGAACAGGCAGTGTTGGGGTTAAACTCCTGCACAGGGCCTAGCTTGCCAGTTGCAGCCTGGATAGCTACAATGTTACCCTATCCAGATGCAGGCCTACTGGCAAGTTGGAGTGTCATGCCTGGGGAGGGTACTGACTGGCTCACATGCAGATGGTGTGATGCCTGTCAGTACCTGGACCTGCCCTGTTAAAGGGCAGGGTTACAAGCTGCTCCCCAGGTAAAAAAGCTGGCACTCTACCAAATTGTGTGGGTCTTAATTCCCTCAGTGGAGTAGGAGCACATCCCCTTGCCCCAGCAGGCGGTAAGGGAGCTAAGGAGGGGCTCTTGGGGCCTCAAGCCCCTTGGTTCTGCTCCAGGGATCAGGAAAAAGCATGGAGGTATGCGGTGTATGTAATAAAGACACAGTTTAATATACCCTGTCTGAGCCTGGAGTCATTCAGGGGGAAAGAAGTTGCCTTTGGGGATCTATCCTGTCTCTGGCAGGGCCCTCATAGGATGGGTTAGTGCAGAGATTCCCAACTCCAGTCCTTAAGATCCCCCCCAACAGGTCAGGTTTTCAGGATATCCCAGCTTCAGCACAGGTGGTTCAATCAGACACTGCTTCAGCACAGGTAGCTCAATCAGTCCCGTTTGGAGTTGAGCACCCCTGTGTTAGTACATAGGTTCCAAGGTCATTTGCAAAACAAACGGGACAAATTCACCCATTTCTGATCGCAACAGATTAAAGTGAAAGGCTGCCTAATTGGGTCACATTTTGCCTAAACTTGCACAAGACAATTGACATAATTGAGCAAAAATACTAACAGTAACAATACTGCTGTAGCCCTGTGTAATTTTGGGGTTACGTGCCTCTCTCCTTTTGTGCAGTAATCCCTGTTAAGAGGGCAGGTTTGCCAGAAGTTATCATGAGGATTGGCCTCACCCCCTTGTGAGGTGTTATATGTAGCAAAGGAAGTGACAGCATGCTCGGTGTCCACTAACAGTGACATAGGGGTGGGTTTTCTGGAGCTATATAATACGCATCACTTCCTAAAGTTAGTAGTTCAGTTCTGGTTCAAGTTGGAGCTGAGTCTGTGTAGTTCAAGTGTCAGTTGCAGAGAGTGACAATCTGACCCCACACTGTGCCAGGGCTCTGGCACAGATTGTGGCCCTCCCTTAGGGGAGAGGTGGCAGAGATATCCCTGTCTCTATTACAGAGTCAGGAGGGACCTTCCTTGAGGTGGGCAACTATGCAGATGTGCGGCTAAGTACCGGCCGCTTTGATGGGCAGTCTGCTATGGAAAATGCTAATAAAGATGCCCTTGATTCAAAGAACCGTTCGTTCCTGAGACTGGAGTTAATCAGGGAGAAGCTGCACCTAGGGGTTCTCTTCCAGAGACTCCACCCTGCTGTCGTGGGGATCTGGAAGAGATGGAGGCGCTGTACCAACTGTGAGTAGAACTCAGCACTACCTCACGAGCCAGTCCTGGTGAAATCCCCAATACCATCAAGCGGGAGACTCAGGAGTCCTATGAGCCAGCAGGTGCACCACACGACATGACATGTAACTGGGGGCCCATATGAGATTGGGTGGGGGTCGAACCGTTACACTGCTAAAGGCTGTTTCATTTGACTAGAGCTGCTGCCATAAATAGGGTGACCATTCGTCCCGGTTTTCCCGGGACAGTCCCGGTTTTTCATGTGCTGTACCGGTTGCCTGACTGTCCCGGTTTTTTGTGTCGCCGGCGGTGCGCGGGGATGGGGGGGGGGGGGCGTGCGCGGCAGTGAGGAAGAGGATCAGAGCAGCCCGGCAAGTATTTTTTCTTACTGCCAGGGGTTGGGCTTCTGCAGAAACGTGCCAAGCCGCATGGGATTGGATGGAGAATGCCAGGGGGCGGGGCTTTAGAAGGCCGGGCCACAGGGGATTGGATGGAGTATCCGAGGGGCGGGGCTGTGCCTCTCCCCGGCACTCTGGCCCTCCCTCTGGCTCCTCGGCAACCTGGCTCTCTCCCTCACACCCCCGGCTCCCCCCTCGCCTCACCCGGCACCCCAGCTGCCCCCCCGCTACCCCCTGGCAACAACTCGGCTTGCCTCCGGCTCCCGCTTCGCTGACCCCAGCAACCCCGCTCCACTCCCTCAACCACCCACGCTCCTCCCCGGCAACACCCTCGCTCCCCCCGGCACACCCAGGGCTGCCCCTCATCCTTCCCCGCACCACCCCGCTGCCCCCCCGCTCCCCCGGCCCACGACCCACCTCGCTCCCCCCGGGCACCACCCCGGCTGCCCCCTCGCTCCCCCAGGCACACCCGGCTCTCTCCCTCCCACCTCAGACACTCAACAGCAGCCGCCTCCGCCGAACCCGCAGCGCCGCAGGTAGGCAATATGGGGGGGTTGGGGGGGAGGTGAGATGCCTAAGGGGAGAGCATTGGTAAGTGGGGGGGGGAGAGCTTGCTTGCTGTAAACGCTGCTTGGTGAGAGTGTGTGTGAGTGTGCAAGTTGGTGTGTGAGTTGTGAAGTGTGGGACAGTGTGTGTGTGTGTGTGTGGTGGTGTGTGTGGTGGGTGCGTGTGGTGTGTGTGTGTGTGTGTGTGTGTGTGTGTGAGTGTTGAGCAATGTTTGTGGCGAGTGTGACAGTGGTGTGACTGTGTGATGTGTGTGTACTGTGTGTGTTGGTGGTGTGGTGTGTGTGTGTTGTGTGTGTGTGTGTGTGTGTGTGTGTGTGTGTGAGGTGTGAGAGTGTGTGTGTGAACAGTGTGTGTGTAAGCTAGTGTGACAGTGGTGTGTGACTAGGTGCAGTGTGTGTGTGTGAGTGTGTGCGGAGTGTGCTGGGTGTGTGTGTGTGTGTGTGTTGGTGTGTGAGGAGAGTGGGACAGTTGTGTGGGTGTGAGGAGTTGCCGTGTGGTGTGGAGCGAGTGACGTGTGGGGGTGGGTGGCGGTGTGTGTGTGAGGTTGTGCGAGTGTGTGTGTGTGTGGTGAGGTGTTGTGTGTGTGGTGTGTGTGTGTGTGTGTGTGTGTGTGTGGTGGATGTGTGTTGTGTGTGGTGTGGTGTGTGTGTGGGACAGGGTGTGTTGGTGTGTGTTGTTTGGTGTGTGTGTGTGTGTGTGTGTGGTGTGTTGTGTGTGTGTGTGTGTGTTGTGTGTAGAACTGTGTGTGTGTGCGGTGTGGTGTGTGTGTTGTGTGTGTGAAGTGTGTGTTGTGTGTGTGCTGTGTGTGGGTGTGTGTGTGTGTGTGTGTGTGGTGTGTGTGTGTGTGGGTATGTGGGTGGTGTGTGTGGTGTGTGTGTGTGTGTGTGTGTGGTGTGTGTGGGTGTGGTGTGGTGTGGTGTGGGTGTGGGGTGTCGTGTGGTGTGGTGGGGTGTGTGTCGTGTGTGCAGTGTGTGTGTGTGACGGTGTGTGCTGTTGTGGTCGTGTGTGTGGGTGTGTGTGTGTGTGGTGTGGTGTGTGTGGTGTGGTGTGTGTGTGTGTGTGTGTGTTGTGTGTGTGTGTGTGTGTGATGTGTGGTGTGTGTGTGTGTGAGTGTGTGGACAGACAGTGTGTAGTGTGAGGTGTGTGAGCAGTGTGTGTGTGTGAGAGTGTGACAGTGGGTGTGTTGAGAGTGTGACAGTGGGTGTTGTGGTGAGGTGTGGTGAGAGGGCAGGGTGTGTGAGGGACAGTGTGTGTGTGAGTGTGACAGTTGTGTGTGTTGAGTGTGACAGTGTGTGTGTGAGTGAAGTGTGTGTGGTGTGACGTGTGTGGGTGTGTGTGGTGTGAATGTGTGTGAGAGTGGAGTGGTGGTGTGTGTTATGTGGTGTGTGTGTGTGGTTGTGTGTGTGTGTGTGTGTGGAAGTGTGTGTGTGGGATGTGTGGGTGTGTGTGTGTGTGTGTGTGGGTGTGGGTGTGTGTGGGTGGTGTGTGTGGGTGTGTGTGTGTGTGTGTTGTGAAGTGTGTGTGTGTTGTGGCTGTCAGTTGTGTGTGGTGTGTGTGTGTGTGTGTGTGTGTGTGTGTGGTGTGTGTGTGTGTGTGGTGTGTGTGTGTGTGTGTGTGGTGTGTGTAGTCGGTGTGTGTGAGAGTGGTGGGTGACAGTGTGGATGTGTGTGAGTGTGGTGAGGTGGTCGTGAAGAGTGCTGTGTGAGAGTTGGACAGTGTGTTGTGAGAGTGTGACAGTGTGTGTGAGAGTGTGACGTGTGTGAGAGTGTGACAGTGGTGTGGAGAGTGTGACATGTTGTGTTTGATGGGAGAGTGAAGTTGTGTGCTGGTGTGTGTGAGTGAAGTGTGTGTGGTGTGTGTGTGGTGTGACAGTGTGTGTGTGTGTGGGTGGTGTGTGTGTGTGTGTGGTGTGGGTGTGTTGGTGGGTGTGTGTTTGCTGTGTGTGTGTGTGTGTGTGGATGTGTGTGTGTGTGTGGGTGTGTGTTAGTGAGAGAACGTGTGAAACGGCTGTGAAGGGTGTGTGAAAGTGTGTGTGAAAGTGGTGTTGACAAGTGTGTGTGTGTGGGTGTGTGTGTGTGTGTGTGTGTGTGGTGTGTGTGGGTGTGTGTATGGTGCATGGTGTGTGTGTGGTGTGGTGGGTTGGGGTGTGTAGGGGGAGTGTGTGTGGGAGTGGGTGAGAGGAGGAGAGAGAGAGGCAGAGGGGGAGGAGAGAGAGGGGAAGAGAGGGGGGAGGAGGGAGAGGGGGGGGAAGAGGGAGAGGGGGGGAAGAGGGAGAGGGGAGAGAGATGCAGGGAGAGGGGAGGATGAGGAGGAGAGCACAAAGGGGAGCGGAGAGAGGCAGGGAAGAGAACGAGAGAAAGAGTGGGGGAGAGGAGAGAGGCAGAGAGAAGAGAGAGGGAGAAGAGAGGGGGGGAGGAGAATAGGAGGGAGGAGAAGGGATCAGGATAGGAGAGAGGGGCCGGGAGAAAGAGAAGCAGAGGAGAGGAGGGAGGGAGAGAGAGAGGGGAGGAGAGAGAGAGAGCGTGAGAGAGGGAGGGAGGAGCGGCAGAGAGGGGGAGATCGAGGGGGAGGAGAAGAGAGGGGAAGAAGAAGAGAGAGGGAGAAGAGATTGGATGACAGAGGAGGGGATGGGAGCGGTAGAGGAGTAGGGAGAGCATGAGAGAGAGAGGAGGGGACGCGAGGAGGAGAGAGAGGAGGAGAGGAGAAAGAGGGGGGAGACGAGGAAAAGGGGAGGGAGAGGAGAGAAGCAGCGTGGGTGAGAGGAGGGAGACGAAAGAAGGGGGGGGGAGAGATCGATGATGCGGTGGGGGGGTGATGTGAGATGCAGGGGGGGTGGTGATGTAGATGTAGCGGGGGGGAGTTTAAACCAAAATCATTACAAAATATACAACATTGTTTATTCAAAAGTATGACGTTAATTATTATTTATTACCCCCCACTTTTTACACTTATTGTTTGATTACCCGTCGAACATGTTATCCAGATAGGGTTCCCCAAAAGTAACAAAATACTTTTAAAGGGTTCCTCAAACAAAAAAGGTTGGGAATCACTGCTCTA
The DNA here is from genome assembly GCA_036426205.1 of Ascaphus truei. Classification (NCBI taxonomy): domain Eukaryota; kingdom Metazoa; phylum Chordata; class Amphibia; order Anura; family Ascaphidae; genus Ascaphus; species Ascaphus truei. The sequence goes on from CM071571.1 coordinate 184,360,406, forward strand.
TACACCAAACACCCACTGCCAGCCCACACTCTATACCACACAAACACACACTGCAGCCCCCACCTCTATACACACAAACACCCACTGCAGGGCCTACCTCTGTATACAGAAACACACACTGCAGCCAGGGTTGCCACCTTCTATTGAAGGCTAACGCGGAGATAACATTTTTTTAGATCTATTTATTATATATATATTTATCTTGCCTTTGGCTGTATCCTCCCCTCCAAATTCCGTCAACATGGCTGCGCGACGTCACGTAATACACATTGCCATAACAACGAGCTGCTCCGTGACGTCACGCGGCATCAAGTTGACATGACAATGGGATGCATTATGGTGACGAGGCATCACATGATGCCACATTGTCATGACAATATGTCACCGCCTGACATTAGTGTCTTGTTGTCATGGCAACGAGGAGGGGGGGGGGCGTGACGTGATGTACATTGTTTTAAAGTGTCCCGGTTTTTCATTTTGAAAATCTGGTTACCCTAGCCATAAACCTCTTTTTATTAACCAGTTCACACAAGCCTTAAGTGCATTGCTTTGTGCAGTTGTTAAGGTAATTATAGTAGAAGTGAAATGATCACGGTTATCTGGCGAAGGTTCGTCTCTGTCAGAAACCGCCGTTCGTTTCCTGTGTGCTGAAGAAAATGAGTACAACTATAAAAATGAGTAATGTGACTGTGATAAAATGGTGTAAATACGAGAAATGAGCAATGAAGTGAATAACACCAACAGGGAACAGGGCAGCCAGGAGAAAACATCAAACAAAGTAATGAAAAGAACATCATTCAGTTAGGAAATAACATATTATAATGTGAATGATTTTAAAGTTGACTTTTCTGTCAGTTTTGCATCTTTAGACGTTGTGGAATATTATGGGGGATGTTGGAGGATTTTGGCAAACTATTGTAAACATACTTCAAATATGTCAAGGTCCATTTAAGTGTAGCGCACTTTCCCCCACCCCCTGGGAGATGTGTGGTTACAGTGTATGTAGGGTGCAATACCTTTGGCTCACAGGAGGCCTGAGCCTCCGCTGCTGGGAGCCTGGGGTGTACCTGGATCGATGCTCGATAGCGCCTCCACCTGTACGGGATTCTATATGTGGAATACCCCCGTTACAGGACACATAAGAAATACACACGTTGTATAAGATAACGGTTTACTATGTACACAATTAGATATACGGTACCAGCCCCACCAATTCGGCCACGCACGGCCATACCCTCCAACACTGTTCCCTTCCCTGGAATCACAGTCCCCATAGTACTGAGGGGCCCTTGGGCAACCAACCACCCGGGTGTCCCCAGAGTCACCCCACCTCAAAGTGTGAGACAGCGCTGCCGCACTAAAGTGTAGAGTTGGAGCACATGAAGAGGTGAAGTACCTGCCGGGTGGTCCCACACCTGGGCGTGCTGATGTCCCAATGATGGGATCCACTGATCCTGGGATGTATCGGCAAAGCCTCTGCCTCTATGTTGGGTGGGTCCCGCGTGGATGGTTCCACCATGCGTAATATCTCTGACAGCAGATGGGTGGTCTGGTCCCAGACCACCTGAGGCCAGGATGCAGCCGCTCCTGCATGTGTCCCTCACTCTGAAGCTACAGGGGCAGTGTCCCTATCTCTGGGCCTTTCCCTGTAGTAGCCACAAACTGAGGGAAGTCGGAGCCTAGCAGGGGCCTAAGGGGGTCTCTAGCATAGTGCAGGTGCCACTGACACCTGCACATGCACACCCTACCCTTGTCCTGTCCCAGCTCCGACTGGTGTGGCTGCAGTGCCCGAAATGTAGCAACTCTCAGAGCAGGGGAATCCTGGAACCCAATTGGCTGTGTAGCATCAGATGATCTTGCAGCCCCAGGGGTTGCTGGGTAATGTAGTTCCCTTGTGGTGCTGCTGTGTAATGACTGCCACTGTCCCTGACTACTGCGCATGCGCAATCCCCCTCCTAACGGCCGCCGACCCAGGGAATGCTCTGCGCATGCGCTAGTCTTATCAAGATGGTGGCTCCCTGAACTTGAAGCCTACGCGGGGCTCCGGCAACCCGCTCGCTGCTCCGGAACACTCACTCTGTCTCAGCCCCACCCTGCACTCACCGGAGGCACGCACACGCTGCCGCTGGCACCTGCGCGCCCCCGCAACACTTCCGACACCCGCCGGACGCATCAGTGCACCTCCGCAGCACACAAGGAGGTAAGGGGCTGAACGAGCACCAAGGGGGGACTCGGACTATATAAGTGAAAGGTGTCTTCCAGCATAGAAGGTGTCTTATCAAGTAGCACCTTCGTAAATATGTCCCTTAAAACTTTTGAATAAAAATTATGAAATTACTAGAACAGGCTGGTTTCAGCTCTGCCCTCAAACCCTAATAACAGGACATGATTCCTGGATTTCTCTTAGTAACACACATATACCACATTCAAAATCCTATATGTGTTTGGTTTTATAAATACTTAGTACTTACTGCATAAAAAATATGTAGCCAGGACAGGTTTCTGGCTACTAGTCTGCCCTTCCTGGCAGTAAGCCCTGGTAAGAGCAGACCTGCCTGGAGTAATCCATGGGGTTTCCCCACCCACAGCAGCTTCAGTGAGTCACAGGGGAGGCGGTGGGACTATGCCTGTGTGTGGCCAATCAGGGCTTCAGACATGGTGCCTGCTTCCCTTGTACTTAAGGAGCTGCACACCCCAAATTTAGTCAGTACCTCTATCAGCTTGAGAGAGGCTAGTCTAACCGCAACAGTTATGGAAGGCTCTGCCAATCTCTATTCCCTCCCTTAGGGGAGTGGAAGGGGGACTATACCCCTTACTCCACCATGGAGTAAGGGAAGAGCAAGGACTGCTTCAGGGCCCCTTGGCTTGGAGTGGAGGTCCAGGGTACATCCTGAGGGTGAAGCCCCAAGAACTGCTGTAACCACTGTGTGAGCTGTGTATGCTGACCACCTGCAGTGTGTACAAATAAAGTGATCCTGTTCAAATATGTCTTCCTGCCTGAGACTGCAATCTATCAGGGGGAGGTTCTTCTGCAGGCATTGTCTCCACATCCCTGGGGCCTGCAAAAGATTGAGGCGCTGTCACCGTGAGTACGAATCAGTTACTACCCCAGAAGCCTGTTCTGTTCTCCCCTACAACAACGCGGGAAGCTTAGATATACTGTGAGCCAGCAGGTATGCACCACACAGTGTAGTAGTGAAATCTCCCAATGGGGGGGGGGAACATGTGTTACAAATAAAAACCAAATTAACTCCTTGTGCCCTTTTGAATGATTTGTAATGTATTACACTTCTTTGGGTTGCTATAGCAACTACTTAGTATACCACACCACATCCTCTTTTGAACTAGGCGGTCATATTGGATGCGCTAGGAAGCAAGATCTGCACCAATCGATCGCGGGAGAACGGAATGATCGGCAGCTTACATTTGTACATTGTCTGGGAATGTAAGGAACTGCTGCATTTATTAAAACAAAAACTGAGAAAGGGGAAATGTTAGCTCTAATTATCACAAAGGCAACTAACTTATGTACAAGCATACCCCAGTTTAAGGACACTCACTTTAAGTACACGCGCGATTAAGGACATATCGCCCAATAAGCAAACAGCAGCTCGCGCATGCGCCTGTCAGCACATCCTGAACATCAATACCGTCTCCCTACCTGTACCGAAGCTGTGCGCAAGCGGGGAGACTATAGAGCCTGTTACACATGCGTTATTTACATTAGTTATGCACGTATATTACGATTGCAGTACAGTATATGCATCGATAAGTGGGAAAAAAGATAGTGTTTCACTTTAAGTACATTTTCGCTTTACATACATGCTCTGGACCCATTGCGTATGTTAATGCGGGGTATGGCTGTATAGTATTTCCCTGCAAGCCTGGCCTGCTTTACACTTGTTTCTTAGCTCTCTATCCAGGTAACTTGTCTAGACCAGACCTTCGTAATACAACCAACGGAGAGGGAGTGGCTCAGTGAGTAAAGACACTGGCACTGAGAGTTTGAAGCAGGGGAGCTTGGTTCAATTCCCGGTGTCGGCTCCATGTGATCTTGGGCAAGTCAATTTATCACCAAAAACATAGATTGTAAGCTCCACGGGGCAGGGACCCGTGCCTGCAAAATGTCTCTGTAAAGCGCTGTGTTAAACTAGCAGTGCTATACAAGAACATGCTATTATTATTATTATTATTATTATTACTACTAAGCAGTCTTGTATGCTCTTGTCTTATAAGTGAATGTGTTGCTTGGTTTTTCCAAAAACAAGGTTGTTTGTTTTCCAGACTGTTCCTCTGCGATCTCTCTGTTAGACTGTATTTAGATAAAGGGGCCTATGCAGAGAGCAGCGAATTTTAAAATTGGCGAATTTATTAAAAAGTAGCTTTTTTGGAGAGTTTTATTCTCCATATGCAGAAAAGTGCGAATTCTGCTATGTTTAACATGGATGCGTGTGGCGAGTTTAAATTGGCGAGATGCGCGCTTCAGAAACGTGTAAAAACAAATTTGCGCCTTTTTTTTCCCTTTGCAATGGCCGCGAGCGGCAGCTTCTTGCCAGTTTTTTTTGGCGAGGCAAAAAGGAGACAATCGCGCCATTTTATTGGCGCGAACAGCCGCTAGATGCCGTTCGCGCCTCTCTGCATACGGATATTTTTAAAACTGGCGAGATTGAGGTTCTCGCCAGCCGCGAGGCGAGTTTTACAAATAGAAAAGAAAAATTGGCGCGTTTTTCGGAACTCGCCATTTTCTGCTGCTTTCTGCGCGATTTTCTCCAAAAAATGGCGAATTTCGAAATAGCGCTGCTCTCTGCATAGGCCCCTTAGGCCTATAGTATGTATACCGTTACTATACGGAGTTCCCCAGGCTTATCCAAGAGATATCTGCTCCATTTCACTGTTGTTGTTCCTGCTGATTGGCTGTTATACGTGTGTACAACTGTTGCCTTGAAAAATTAACGTGTCCCGTTTGCTCTGAAGCGACTGATTTATAAGGTGTATTGGCACGTCAAGAGAATTAATGACAATAATAGGTTAAATGGTTTCCTATTGTATCTTTTCCATCTCTAGGGTCAGTCCAAATATAGATCTTTTGTCTGCAAAAAGTACAATTTCCCTTCAAAATCTTCAGAGCCTGGTTCAAATCTCAGAGGCTTCTACTGGCGACCTAGAGCATCCCTAAAGGCTTCCCTGCAATTCGTACCAAATACAGAAGAGTTTACAATGAATCTGATCTCAGACGTGCTATTAGAGAGGGTTGGGGTTCCTTACAATGCATCTGATCTCAGACGCGCTATTGGAGA
>CM071571.1:184365811-184434429 GCA_036426205.1 Ascaphus truei
CTATTAGAGAAGTTGGGGTTCCTTACAATGCATCTGATCTCAGACGCTCTATTAGAGAGGGAAAGGTTCCTTAAAATGCATCTGATCTCAGACGCGCTATTAGAGAGTGTTGGGGTTCCTTACAATGCATCTGATCTCAGACGCTCTATTAGAGACGGGAAAGGTCCCTTACAATGCATATGATCTCAGACGCGCTATTAGAGAAGTTGGGGGTTCCTTACATGCATCTGATCGCAGATGCGCTATTAGAGAAGTTGGGGTTCCTTACAATGCCTCTGATCTCAGACACAGCTATTAGAGAGGGTTGGGTTCCTTTACAATGCATATGCTACAGACACCATATTAGAGAGGGTTGGGGTTCCTTACAATGCATTGATCTCAGACACCATATTAGAGAGGGTTGGGGTTCCTTACAATGCATCTGATCTCTAGACGCGCTATAGAGAAGTTGGGGTTCCTTACAATGCATCTGATCTCAGACACGCTATTAGAGAGGGTTGGGGTTCCTTACAATGCATCTGATCTCAGCACACATATAGAGAGGGTTGGGGTTCCTTACAATGCATCTGATCCAGACACCACTATTAGAGAGGGTTGGGGTCTTACAACTGCACTCTGATCTCAGACGCGCTATTAGAGAGGGTTGGGGTTCTTACAATGCATCTGATCTCGACACCATATTAGAGAGGGTTGGGGTTCCTTACAATGCATCTGATCTCAGACGCGCTATTAGAGAAGTTGGGGGTTTTAGCACGTCCATAAAAAACTGTAACGCTGCCTTTGCAATGTTTCTAAACCAGTGTTTCCCAACTCCAGTCCTCAGGGAACATGTCAGGCCTTAAGGATATGTCCAGATAATAGAGAGGAGTGCTGCACACCTCAAAAAAGAAAATGATACAATTACGGTGCTCCAATGTTAATGGAAGCCTGCAGTCAGTCCTGGGTACATAGAAGAGGAACAGAGGGCACAGCGGATTTTGCAAATTCAAACTCATTTATTGAGCCAACACAACGTTTCGACCGTGAAGGTCTTTTCAAGTGACAATGGCATGACATGTCACTTGAAAAAGAACTTCACGGTCGAAACGTGGGGTTGGCTCAATAAATGAGTTTGAATTTGCAAAACCATTGTGCCCTCTGTTCCTTCTTCTAGGCCTTAAGGATATCCCCTCCAGCACAGGTGGCTCAGTCAAAATGACTGAGCCGCTGTTGACCCACCTGTGCTGGAGCAGGGATATCCTTAAGACCTGACCTGGTGGGGTTCCCTGAGGGCTGGAGTTGGGAAACACTGTTCTAAACAATGTAAACTGACTTAACGCTTTTATTCTCTATCTTCTGATTTTCTTCTGCCACGTCCCTTCCCCCTATCGTAATTGGGGGCTGTAAGGAAGCAGATTCGACATAAAACTAACCACATTGGATTGAAGGAGATCGGTAACAACCTTCCTCCACGGTCAACGAAAATGTTCAGGAATGATTTCAATTATTTGCAAAGCGCCAACAGATTCTACAGCGCGGTACAATGGGGGTACAGATTGACATCCATTACATAAACAGAATTACATGCAGTACAAGTAAGGACAAAACCGCGCAAGCATATACAGAAAGTAATGAGGATGCTGAGCCTAAGAGCTTGCACTCTAGAGGGAATAAGGGGAAATGTTGAAACAAGAGATAAAGTGGCTGTTCGCTGTGGGGTGGAGTCTGCCTCCGGATGGAGTATGGTCCAGCCCAGCAGCTGTTGCCATTAAGGTTTGGGGGTGCTTTTATGTGTCTTAAAAAAAATACAATTTACATATTAGACATGCTAGATCTGGGTTTCTCATTGGCACACATACAAGATTTTAACATTTTTCTTTTATCAAACAATTCAGCTAATACATGACATTTATGTGAAAATAGGAACTGGTAATATTTATAACAAAATGCGATGTTGTAGAATTGAGAGTAAGACTGTGTGCTCTGTCACCGTTGCATGTATTGGTCATACCCAGAAAAACTCCTGCTAATGGGTAAACCCTTTCAGTGCTAGAGGGTCCAGCTTTGAAAGGGTTAAACGTATCTCATGTGCTGGGTGCACTTCCCGTGTAAAGTTATTGTGAGAGGTATTGTGCGAGTAAAGTTTGCGATGCTAAATATGCTTGGTATTTACGAAAGCTTTATTACGTTTCTTCAAACATTCCCCTTCCCTTGTTTGTCAGTAAAACGTACGCGAGGAAATAGATCGAAAGAATCTCGGTGTCATTATTTTCAGCGGTGGGGTGAACAGAATGCAGCTTAACCTGATTCTTACGTCAAAACATTAGGTAGTCTTCGAATGCCAATTAAACAAGAACAGCTTTTCCTTCGTGCATAAATAGATGACACACAAGTTCAACCATTTCCTATTTAACACGGGCATAACCGCATCACGAAAAGTCCTTCAATAGGCGGAACACCAAACGCATCTTCCAAATTCACATGGAAGACCTTCCTTGTACATTAAGTCGTTTACAGAACAAACTCGCCGTAACAAGATTAGAATGACAAAACATGAAGTTGTAAAAGTTATTTCTAGGATTTTTTTCAGGGTAATTATTGTGCTGTCTCTGATATATCCAGATTAAAGCAGCATATTAGTTGATAATTTAGTCTGACAGTGTTTATCTAATTAAATAAATTACATTAGAATATGACGTTATCTTTTAATGGGCCAACATGAACATTCTTCGTGCATTAGGTTATTGTGTGCCGAGCTTTTACACCTCCCATGCTAGGCCACTAGTAGGTACCACAGCCAGCAGCAAAACTAACCTTCTTCAGGACAAATATAGATACTAAATTAGACCTTTGAACTAGATTATTATTGCCATATAGGCAGAATAACTACATTTTATCATGAGTTCTAGTAACAAATTCAAATTCAAAATGTATTACTGTATTATTCTGTATAATAATATTTTAAATATTTTGATTTCATATGTGGCGGGTATTGGATACTAGATGATTAAAGGGCGCAGGGCCCAGGATGGCCAGGTTTCGGCTATTCTATTTGCCCCCATTATTATATATATATTTTGGGGGATGTTCTCTCCCCCTCTTTTGTGATACTGTAATGCCTGTATGCCCGCAGACCTGGCCAGTCCCCAGTACTGAGGTGGGTAAGGGTATAACATGCACCCACAGCAGTGATGGCGTGCCCGGAGTGTGGTAAGTTGCGTTGCCGGGCCTGGTGAGAGAAGGGTTAACGTTATACTTGCTGAGTCCGGGGTGCCAGAAGTCGGAGGGTAATAGTCCAAGAGCCAGGAGTCTGGGGCAGGAGAAAGCAGCATAGTGAGGTCCAAAGCAGAGTTCAGGAGTAGCCAGGTCCACGTAGTCAGACTGAGCCAAGATCAAAACCAAAGGAATCAAAACAGGGGCAGGGACAGGAATCAGAGCTGAATCAGGAACGGAGCTGGGCATAGATACTGCACACAGGAGCTACAGAGAAGGAGAGGACAGAGTGGGGTTATAAGGGAAGGAAGACCAATAGAAGCAAGGGGTGGAGCAGGGGTTTGGCTGGGTGTTTGCAGGGATAGGTGCAGGTGAGCAGGGGAGGAGACAGGGGAAGAATCCACAGCAATAGCCTGCAGCCGATGAGGGGCGGAGCCACGGTTGCGAGAGGGTTGGTAAAATGATCGGGTGCGCGCGCCCTCTGTAAGGCTGCCGTGCGCGCGCACCGATCGTGTGCCTGGGCGTGCGGCGTGTGCTGCGGAGGAGCGGCTCGGCAAGGAGGAGGTAAGGGAGCGAGGGAGTGAAAGAGCGGAGCAAACAGCAGCAGTGGGACCTACGGTGATGGAGACACGCTGAGAGGTGCGTGCCCCCGATCCGTCACAGACAATCGGGTACGCGCGCCTTCTGCGAGGCTACTGTGGCGTGCGCCGGGGAGGGAAGGCTTTGTGGGAAGGGGGTGAGAGATTGAGGGAGCAGGGAACCAGGGCGCTAAGCGCAGTGGGGCTTGAGGTGAAGGGGACGTGCTGAGAGGCAGTTGTCCCCCGATCCGTTACAGATACCTAATAAAATGGCATTGCATTGGGGTTTTTGTAACATTCATTTGATTAGGTTTTGAATAAATAAATAGAATATACAGAAATATGTGATTAAAGAATATGATTTATTTTTTAAATTACAAGGAAAAATGTGAAGAAAAAAAAAAAACTTGAACCCAAAATGAGCTGATAAAAACAGCGGGATATGACTCGCGGCATTACGTTTTCATTCAGTTTTTGAACGATTTCTGGATCTTTTGCTAATGTACATACTACATGAAACCTTTTTAAATAAAGGATAGAAGACTCCTGATTCACATTTAAATTCTGTTTATCTCCCAGAATAACGAAGCATAGTCCTATTATAATCGCCACGTCTGTGAAAGATGAAGAATTAGGAAGTCAATATACCTGCATCGTACCAGATACTGGTGCCTGTCACTCAGTTGAACAAGGGGCTTGTGCATGGCACACAACACAACACAACACAACACAACAGCAGGCTCCTGGTGTAGATAAAGACACTGCATTTAATGAAAAACTGTGGTATAAACAAAAGGTTTTATATCTGTTGTAATTTCATGATCATATTAATTTCATCTATTAAACATTCCCTTTCTTGCTCTAATTTCTGTAGATTAACACTTCTTTTTTTTTCTCCAGCATTCTGCATTAACTATATATTTTCATTCAAGTACATTTTCTCAGATGGTCCCCACAAATCACTGGCATGTTTCTCGTTAGTTTGTCGGATATCCAATATAATGGTACTGCTATATGGCCGAGCTGGCCAGCACCAGTCCTCCTCCACCAGGTCAGTTTTTAAGGATATCCCCGCACCAGCACAGGTGGCTCAATCAGTGGCTCAGGATATCCTTAAAAACTGACCTGTTGGTGGACCGTGAAGACTGGAGTTGGCCACCCTTGCTATATAGCAGCGTTTCCCAAATGGGGTTCTGTGGAGCCCTGGGGTTCCACGGAGCAGTCCTAGGGGTTCCACCATGGTTCTCCTCCACCCCCCCCTCCCCCTCCCACTCCCCCAGCCCGCTCTCTGGTCAGGACTGCAAGATCGCGCTCTAGCAGTGCGGCACTTCCGGTGCGTGCGTGAAGCCATGACTGCACTGACCACCTCCTGCCCCCACTGCCGCTTCCTCCTCCCCCCACTGCCGCCTCCTCCTCCTGCCTCGCTGCCTCCTCACCCCCCCCACTGCTGCCTCCTCCTCCTGCCTCACTGCCTCCTCACCCCCCACTGCCATCTCCTTCTCCCCCCCCCACTGCCGACTCCTCCTCCCCCGACTGCCGCCTCGTCCTGCCTCGCTGCCTCCTCACCCCCCCACTGACGTCTCCTCCTCCCCCTCCACTGCCGTCTCCTCCTCCCCCCCACTGCCGCCTCCTCCTCCTGCCTCACTGCCTCCTCCCCTTGCCCACCGCCTCCTTCGCCCCCCCCCCTACGCTGCCGGAACCCGCAGGGCAGGATACCAGTTAGGCATATACGGCGGGGAGAGCCATGGTGGCAGAGGGTGGGGGTTGTGAGATGCAGGGGGGGTATATGAGGATGATGAGGGGTTCTGGGGGAGATATGTATTTTAAAAATGTACTGGAGCAGTGGGAGTCTTTTAAAATGTATTGAGTCAGTGGGGGTCTTTTAAAAAAGTACTGGGGCAGTGGGGGTCTTTTAAAAATGTATTGGGATGGTGGGGGTCTTTTAAAAATGTATTTGGGTGGTGGGGGTCTTTTAAAAATGTATTGGGGCGGTGGGGGTCTTTTAAAAATTATCTTGAACCCCAAAAATTTTTTGCATGCGGCTCATTTCTTTTTTGTTTGTTTTTTCATGTGCTGTGCTAAAAATATTTAAGGGGTTCCATTCTGTTTTACAAAATATAAAAGAGGTCCACGACTAAATTTAATTGGGAAACATTGCTATATAGGAATAAAGCCTTGTAGAGTCAGTGCTGTTTTTCTATCTCCTTTGTAAAGAAGCTGTCCCAATTGTTGCCCAATTGAAAATCATTACAACTTCCCCAGTGTAATTGGTTTACTTAAAGATAATCATTCTATTTAAGCCGAATGAGTATGGTGGTATTATTCTCATCAAATAGAGCTCTGAAATTGTCACCATCATTTATGTAAAACACCTTCTGACAACAGCAGGAGGAAATGCAAAAGAGCTGGCACTTTGCTAGGAGAAGTCAATATCAGGCTAAGCACACAGTGACACAGAGGTTGTGTGTTAACCAGTTGCACATTATAGTCAATGGGGAGGGGGGTGGAATTATTTAAAGTCTCCCAGCTGTAAAACAAATGCAAAAAAAATATTTATTTATAAAATGTTTTACCGGGAAGTAATACATTGAGAGTTACCTCTCGTTTTCAAGTATGTCCTGGGCACAGAGTTATGATAACAAATACATGTGTAACGGTGTTTCCCCCACCACGTGGGAGATTCTGCCATTACAGCGTGTGTGGTGCATGCTACCTGTTGGTAAGTAGGAGGGCTGAGTCGTCCGCCGATGGTTGTGGGGACACAGGACAGGTTTCTGGGGTACATACCCCACGTGGTTCTCTAGCAGTGCGGCGCCTCCATCTGCCGCAGGCTCCAGATGTATGGAGGCGATCCCCTACGGTAGAAATACTCCCTCTCCTTCCCCAGTAAGATCACACACCAGGTATGAGGTATATGAAACAGGAACGGTTTTATTGGGTCAGCGCTCACAACACGGCAGTGGCCTGCCCAATTATAGTCTCTGAGTCGGCTACCCAGCTGTAGGAGGGTCCCTGGACAACCACTACGGGTCAAGGGCCCCCGCAGCTGTCCTGGCTCTTCCCTACCCCTCTAGCAGAGGCAGAGGAAAGGTCCACACTCACTCTCCCCCAAGGGGAAGAGGAACAGAGATGGCAAAATGCTCAGGCACTCTGCTGTGTGGCCAGCCTCTCTCAAGTGGGGAGAGGCACTACTGAATTTGGCAGCAATCCCCCTTTATTACGACCAGGAGGAGGGGACCAGGTCTGATCCAGGATTGGATATACTCCGGCCTAGTTCCACCTCCTCCCCCCCGTCACTCAAGGGTACTGTAGGGGGTGGGGAAAACCCATAATTAGTTCTGGCAGGCCTGCTCTTACCAGAGCTTACTGCCAGAGAGGGTAGACTGGTAGCCAAGAACCAGTCCTGGCTACACAAGGTATAAATACATAGTTACATTAAGTGAACAGGGTTATATATGTAGCGCCCTTACCCTATGACTAAGGGACCAACGCGTGCTGAATATACCTGTGGCTCACAGGAGGTCTAAGCCTCCGCTGCTGGGAGCCTGGGGTGAGCTCTTTCTCCTCTCGGTACAGCGCCTCCACCTATGAAGGATCCCAGCGTGGGCGGGATAACCCTCACAGGAACCAATGCAGCAAAGAATAATACACACACAGGTATATACTTAAGCTTTACTGACGCACGCACATATAGTAACAATAACAATGCCCCAATGCAATACCCACACAATTTATCACGCTAATACAACTACACCAGACAAAGCGCTATCATAGCGTGAAACGCGTAGAGGAGGAGGCTGTGTTGCAGTCTGCTGTTTTTAGTGTGTGTTCAATAAAGCTTTTTGTACTACCGGAGTTGGAGTTAAACTTGCTGTTTGCTGTGGCACTGGATTACCTCTCCCTCTCTTCATACACCATGTGGTGACCCAATGTCCCCCCAAAGTCCTGAGGGTGCTCTGGGCACCTAGCCACCCAATGTCCACCGACAAATCACACACCCAAATGTTGAGGTAGCACTACCCACCTTGTTAAGTGTTGGTGCACGGTGGTACCTTCCTGACCAACGTCCCGGCCAGGGAATACTTGTAAAGCGGTCCCAGTCACGACTGACACACGGCTGTCTTGGCGCCAAACTATCTCGTGCCTCTCCTGGTGCTTGAGCCCTATTGGCTTTAATGCCCCACGTGTCGTGTCTACCCTAGAGGAGCCTGGGACTTGTAGTCCCGCAATGATGCGTATGTGAGAGTCTCTGGTAGATTGCTCCACTTGTTGGGTGCACGGTAAGAGAAGGAGGAGCAGCCCAATACTTTGTTGAACCTTTGGATCATGAACAGCCTTTTGGAGTCAGATCTCAAGAGATAAATGCTGCGTGTGGTAGGGGTGAGGAGCTTGTTCAGATAGTCCGGCAGCTTGCCCAGAAAGTATTCAAAGGCAAGTCAGGAAAGGTGAACCTAGACTCAAGTGATGACCAATCTAGTTCTTTGAGCATTTCGCAGTGATGTGTGTTGTAGTTGTATTGGAGGACAAAGCGGCATATGGGATCTATCAGATAAAAAAAACCCATTGCTTTTCAATGTGATTCCATTTCATTGAAAGAGGTGGTGCTATTTTTGCACCAGTGTTACCCTAGTTTTGCAGCTGGAAGACTATTTCCAGTAAGAACAGAGTCAGACAGCATAAAGTTAAAGATTTTCATCATAAAGCAAATAAGGGCTTTTATTCCTTTGCCTGTCTGGCAAGCTTTCAATTTGTGAAAGACTATAAGCAAATTACATACGTGTCCACACATGTCTTCTGCTCCCATTAAATTCCTGCTATGCCCTTGCCAACCTTCTTTACCTTCTGTGCAAACACCACTCATTACTGTTCCATTGCCTGCTTAGGAGCCGTATGGAGCAGCTATGAATCATGCATGTCTGTAGGCCAGCACAAGCTCTGCTGCTCATCTGGATGCCAGCCATTAAAGACTTGGGATGAGACAAGAGCCCAATTATCAGATCTGTCTCGCACGCTGTAAAGTTAGCAGCTTTCTTTGTAATTGTTTTCAAAGCATTGCAGGCTTGTTGACTCCCGTTTCTGCGGGGTTGAGAATGAGCTCACATGAGAAGATAATCCTCTTCTTGTGTGCAGCCCTGTTTCCTTCTGAATACAGTACAACTACCAATGCTGTATAACCTGCTGGGTCACAAGGCCTGGGTCACAAGGCCTAAGCCTCTGCCACGGAGAGCCTGGGGCAATATATTTATATAGAGTACCTCTTATCAGATGCAGCGCCTCCACCTGCGATGGCTCCCAGCAGAGCGGGAGATGTTCCTCGCAGGACAATAATACAATACTACACACACAGCATGTAAAAGAAACAGTAGCTTTACTAGCTGTAACCATAACCATGCATTGTATATCCCTGTTGGTGTTACTCTTCAATGAGACACTATACTACCGCGTCTCACAGGACGCCACCCTTCACCGTGTTCCCACACCGTGTCCAATACCCCAAAGTGAGTGTATGTGTGTGACTGCGCAGCCACTAGTATGAATAATATTATAGTTGGTGTACTTAATGGATGTTACCTGCAGCGCTCGGGCCCGCAAACAGACTTCACAAAGGATCCGATGATGCAGAGCTGCTTGTGATACCTTCCGGGGTGATCCCACACGGATGGCTGATGATATGCCTGAAGAGGTCTGGTCCCAAACCTCTGGGATGGTGCTGTGACAGTCTCTGTGTCTTTCGCAGCTTCACTCACTAATGTGACATGTTCCTATTCTAGTGCCTGTCCCTACATTAACTCTGACTGACTGTGACTCAGGGCCTATCTGGGCCTGGGGGTATACGGGCCTAGTGTAGAGGCTACTTGCCTCTCTACACGCTGAGCTCCTTTCTCTTCCCCCTCCCGATCTTCTCTGCCTGCGTGCTCCCCTGCGCAACCTCCTAACTCTTCCTGCAGAGTTTCCTATCGTCCTATTGGCTCCCTGGAGTCACCTGGTCTGGCTGAGGCTCATGGGACTTGTAGTCTCCGGGCCTAGGCCCCTTCTGATTGGCCCGTGCTTCGCGCGCTGCCGCACCCTCTCTGCTCATGCGCGACCTCTTATCTGACGCCGTCGCCTCCGAGACACTCTGCGCATGCGCAAGTACCAATGGCGGCACCCTGGACTCTCGGGCCTCCGGTGTACTGAAACGCTCCCTGCACACTCTGCAACCTTCCCTTATTCTCCCATTGCAGCGGAGATAAGGGTAAGCCTGGGGGACCTGGCTACATCTGGAACAGACATGGCTGGTTTCAAGATAAAGACGAGAGACATATTTATTTGCTCCAAAGTACTTTGTCATTCTGCACAGCTTACTGTAGTGCCGACTTGTATTCTAAAACAAATCTGGGGCAATCACCAAACAGACCCAGGTACATCCTGGGTACATGCTGAGTACATTTCAGTGACATTTCTGTCGAGACTAATGGCCCATCGGATTAACAGCGGGGGTCTCTGGCAGTCCCATTCAAACTGAATGGGACTGCCAGGGACCCTTGCTGTGTTAATCCGATGGGCCATTAGTCTCTGCAGAAATGTCACTGAAATGTTGCAGCATGTACCCAGGATGCACCCAGGATGTACCCAGCATGTACCCAGCATGTACCCAGCATGTACCCAGCCTGTTACCAGCAGTGTACAGCATGTACCCAGCATGTACCCAGCATGTACCTGGATCTTGTTGGTGATAGTCCCAGATTTTCCAAGGCAAGTTTAAGGCAAGTTTTAGAATACTCGTCGGCGCACCTTTAGGTGAACACCTTCAAAATGGAAGTCCCACAGAGAACCAATTAATGCAACTACTATGTTTAATAGCTTAATCAGCAATCCACTTCACCAAACATGTTTCCTATCCTTTTACCATTCTGAAGCTTTTTGTTTGTTTTTTACAGCTGAATTTACAATGCCACTCTTTTTAAAATTCTGCTGTTGCATTCTGGAGATATCATTTATTAAAATGTGCCTCCCAAGGGAAGTTAAAATGGCTGCTGCCATTCATACTCATTGAAACAACAAAGGTTGCCATGGCAACAGTCAATGCTTCTGAACGGACAAGCTGGTGAAAACTCAGCAAAAATTAAAATATTTGAATAAAAGCAACAAGTAGATCACTCCAGTATAAACTTAAAGGTTGTCATGATTTCCTTTTTGCTTTTATCCTTAATGTTTTCATGTAAGTGTAGCCCTCTTACCCCCACCCTAAGTGAGATTGGGGTGGGTAGGGGTATCTGACTACTTATCAGTGTGGTGCTGTACCTGTTTGGCAACCAGGAGGGCTGAGCTTCCGCCACGGGGAACCTGGGGTGAATTACTATTAATACTACTATATGGTGCAGCGCCTCCACCTGCGATGGCTCCCAGCAGAGCGGGAGTTGTTCCTCGCAGGACACATACAAATGAACACATACACTGGATGTGAAATAGCAAAGGGCTTTACTGAACATAACATATATCTTACACACTTATACTCTAACGCTCATATAACCTTAGTGGCTCGGCCACTCTCATCGGGAGTAAAGTCTCCGTCCCCTCACCGCATGCCCCACACACCGTGTCCATGTATGATACTATTAGTATATGCTCAGTTCTTTAACCACTCGCTCAGTGTTCCCTAAAGAGTTTAGCCTAAGGCGGGATCAGCGCCTGTTGACCGGTGTTGGTGCACTTGTTGTTATAGTACCTTCCGGTCACGGCGGTAACCGGTACCTCTTCGCAAAGGGTCAGACGAATCAGCGGCCTGCCTCCTGGGTCTCAATGTCCAGCCGTCTGGTCCCAGACGACTCGCCAGCAAAACCTGTTCCGCACGCTTGTCCCTTGGTCCCTAGCTGTCTACACAGTGACGGGTGATGCTCGCTACCACTATGGGCGTCCCTGCAGCACAGCAACCTTTCGTGACTTCAGGGAACACTCCTAGGGGCCTACGGGGTAGCCTGTCCTATGCAGGTGGGTCACTGACCCCCTGCACCCACTCTACCTCTCCCTTCACCTCCCGGATCCCCTCTCACTAACTTCTCCCTAATACCTGCAGCAACCCACTGCACTAACTGTACCTGCAGCAACCCACTGCACTCACACCGAACCTGCAGCAAACGCACTGCAACCAACCTGGTACCTGCAGCTACCTCACTGCACTCACACTGTACCTGCAGCAACCGCACTGCACTCACACTGTACCTGCAGCTACACTGCACACAACCTGGTACCTGCAGCTACACTGCACACACACTGTGCCTTCTTCTCAGCACACACACTGTGCCTTCTTGTCAGCACTCACAGCACTGACAGCCGTGACACTGACAAGACTGCACACACACTCACACCTAAGGGCAGGGTTCCTACCTTAGGGGCCGTCCCTCAGTACCTACCCACTACCCTAACAGGGATTGGGGCCTGCCTGGGACCTGGGGATACCTTACTTGGTGTAGGAGCCACTTGCTCCCTACACCCCGCCTCCCCCTTCCTGCTTCCAGCTCCAACTGACAATGTGGTCCCCGCAACATTGTATCCTTCCTCCACAGGAGAAGCTGCAAAACCCTATTGGCTGGCTGGCTGCACGTGATGTGGGTGAAAGGGCAATCCCCAGAGGCTGCTGGGAATTGTACTCCACTCAGGACCTCTGTAGCATTGGGACCGCATGCGCTACCTTTACTGCGCACGCGCGTTCCTGTAATGGCTACCGTGGTGGTAAGGGGGCTAGGGGGAAGCTTGCTACACTCTCCCCCTGGTGAAAAATCCAACGTCCCCGCTTGGGGAACGACGTCACTCAGCATACGTTTATACAATAAAAATGCAGGGCATGATATGTACAACTTATCACACTTGACTCTAAACAATAGGGTACAGTTCAGTTGACATAAGATAACCGAGGCCAGCTGAGTGTTAGCTGCTTGCTGAGACCATATGTGGGGTGCCCCTAACTGATAATGTGGGGGTACCTCACTTTGACTTTCGTGAGCCTCCGCAAACTCATGGTCAGGTGCAACAGTCACTGGTTCCATACTGCTTCCTCCCCCTGGTGGAAGGAATAGCACAGTGTCTCTTGGCCAGACCTTTACCCGGCCATCTGCGGCATGGATGCAGTAGGCCAGGAGATCTTGACCTTTCCCGCAGTCCACCACATGGTGAATGAAGCGCTCCTTTTTGTGCTTAAAGGAGGCAATTTTCACTGAATCACTCACAACACAGTCCTTGTCCCTAAGAACTTGGGAGGCTTCCACTGGGAAGCGAGCAAGTAGCAATGTCTCTGTACTCAAAGTCTCTGTTACATCCTGCAGGGGGTAAAGGGTTGATACCTTACCACAGCGCTGATTCACGGTGGCCAACAGGTCCTCGGGGACGCAGTCAGTTCCCACCTCGGCTGTCTTGGGACCTGTCCCCAACATTTCTTTGGAAGTCCATTCACTTTCTGGACACTTGGGAGCGTTGGATCCCAGTCCCGGGACCATTTGGGTTGGAGCGCACGGGCTCACACTCAGTTCAATCACAGTAATACTTATAGCAGCACTGGACATCATGATGGGGCTGTCTTTCCTCTTCACCTGGACGATAGGTGGTGGGTACTTGTCCACTCGCACCACTGGACAGCGGTTTTCAAAGGGGGACACCTCCGCCAGGACGCGATGCCGAGTGGAGCCAATCGCCCTTGCTGGCCAGACTTAAGGAGCTACCGTGCTCCTCGGTCACCTGGAAGCTCACATCCAACACCCCTGGGGCAGTCAACTCACCCTTGTCGTCATTCGGTACTGATCCCAAGCCTAGGACCATCATCTTAGGCCGGACTGGCCGTAGTAGGGCACACAGGCCCACAGCAGGCGAGGCAAACGGCTCTTTGTCCTCAGCTTCACTTGTCATCTGTGGTTCCATCTGTGGTTCCGGCATTAGAACTGAATCTGGAACCGCGGTTATGGCGCTCGGGCCCTCCGTAGTTGAGATAGGTTGGTTAGCCGCATCTTCCTCTGCGGATTCCGTAGCACACAGCAGCACTGGTTTTAGGAACTGTGCCTCGCAGCAGGCACACTTGGGTCCCCAGCTCAATTCGCCATCTGGAAAATCACACTTGGGGCATAGGCACCTGACGTACCTTTTTCCTTCCACTTTCACTACCTGAACCCCTCGTGGTCGCTGATAGGGATCAAAGTTCATACCACCGGAGAGTTTAAGGTCTTTCTGTAAGCACGGGCACAAAAGAAACGTTACATACAGTCCTTCCGCTGACCAAACACCATACAACTGAGGATGTGGTTCGCTGCATCCTGTACTTTCCTCAGTGGAGACAGCAGTTACTGATTGAGACTCACTGTGCTGGCTCCCCCTGGTGGACTCCAGAGGAGGAGCACCTTCTTTCAAGGAGTGATTCTGACTCTGCGCTGAGCCACTCACCGCGCAGGGGCTGGGCTCTGGTTTTCGCGCCAGATCCGGACAATATTCTGCAACAATTTCTTACACAGTCCTGGTGCTCTCCCGACTTGGTGGGAGCCGCCATCTTAGGTGTGACTCACTGCTTGAGGGAGCCTCCATTTTAATCACAGTCTCATCAATTACACTATGACTCTCTGCATAGATAGGGGGGTAGCCTTCTGGTTTTCCTGGCATTTCAGGGTAGATAACAGGATACCATACTTTAGTGAGGGTTCCATGGAGCAATATTTTGGATGGGCCTCCTTCTCTTATTAAATCTTGGAGGAAGGGGGTAGGATGGTCCGTGGTTCACAGCAACTTCAGCAGCCAACGCATGGATGTCTAAAAAAACTTTATTGATCGCTAGCAGCAAACATCAGGCAACCACTCTAACATGTTTCGTCCAGGCTATGGACTTTTTCAAAGAGGTGTCCCCCTGTACCTCTATCCGGCTTACTATTACCCAAATCCCTGTTTTCAATACCGGAGGCTTATTGTTTCATTAATCATTGCTGGGTCTCTCTTCAATCAAGTTGCCATAAAGTGTGTGCACTACCTGTTAGCAGCCTCGGTATACTGGGTAATTCCAAATTCTTATTAAATCTTGTTCGGCCCTCACCAACACTGAGCACCACACTCCGTCTGCATCTACGCAGCGGCCCAAGACTTTTGCACCCCATAAGCCTGGGTACTGACCCAATATTAAGCAAATATCACAGGAGGGAGTGTCAGCAGGAACTCGTCCTACAGCAAGGGTTTGTGAGGGCGGGACTTGCCCCTTGAATGCCCATTCGTACACTTCTTGGCAGGATGGCAATGATAATGAGAACAACATCATTTATACTGAATTCGGGCACCCCTGGTCTGGCATCTCAGCAGTGCCTCCAAATGTAACCCTCTTACCCCCACCCTAAGTGAGATTGGGGTGGGTAGGGGTATCTGACTACTTATCAGTGTGGTGCTGTACCTGTTTGGCAACCAGGAGGGCTGAGCTTCCGCCACGGGGAACCTTGGGTGAATTACTCTTAATACTACTATATGGTGCAGCGCCTCCACCTGCGATGGCTCCCAGCAGAGCGGAAGTTGTTCCTCGCAGGACACATACAAATGAACACATACACTGGATGTGAAATAGCAAAGGGCTTTACTGAACATAACATATATCTTACACACTTATACTCTAACGCTCATATAACCTTAGTGGCTCGGCCACTCTCATCGGGATTAAGTCTCCGTCCCCTCACCGCATGCCCCACACACCGTGTCCATGTATGATACTATTAGTATAGGCTCAGTTCTTTAACCACTCGCTCAGTGTTCCCTAAAGAGTTTAGCCTAAGGCGGGATCAGCGCCTGTTGACCGGTGTTTGTGCACTTGTTGTTATAGTACCTTCCGGTCACGGCAGTGACTGGTACGTCTTCGCAAAGGGTCAGACGAATCAGCGGCCTGCCTCCTGGGTCTCAATGTCCAGCCGTCTGGTCCCAGACGACTCGCCAGCAAAACCTGTTCCGCACGCTTGTCCCTTGGTCCCTAGCTGTCTACACAGTGACGGGTGGTCCACTCAGGACCTCTGTAGCATTGGGACCACGTGCGCTATCTTTACTGCGCACGCGCAATCCTGTAATGGCTACCGCGGTGGTAAGGGGGCTAGGGGGAAGCCTGCTACATAAGCGAATGCATTCAGGTTTTTTTTGTGTTGCTTTTTACAATATAACTGTGGATTCTATGTACAGTATTTATAGGCAGAGCGCTAACTTCTTTGCGCTTTCTGGAAAGTAAGATGCCATTGGTAAACAAACAACGACTGTAGGACTTAGAGGTCGATAAATGAAAGAATTGGTGATATTACTGGATAACGCAAATTGCATTTATTGCCATACTGTATAAAGCCATCGTCTTCCTCACTCACCGCGCCACTTCTGTTGCGCTCCTATGCAAGTCCCTATACTGGCTTCTCATATCCTCTAGGACAGGGGTGGCCACCTGTGCTGACGCAGGGATAACCTTAAAACCTGACCTGTTGGTGGCCCGTGAGGACTGGTGTTGGCCACTCCTGCTTTAGAATTAAATTTAAAACCCTAATTCTGACTTACAAAGCACTCAACAACGCTGTCTACCATTACATCTCGGCCCTTATTCCCAGATATACCCCTAAATTTCCTGTACGCCCTTCCCAGGACATCCACCTTTCCTCCTGCCTTATTACCTCCTCTCACTCTCGTCTACAAGACCCTCTCTCTGGAATCCCCTGTAACAGAGACCTTCACACAACATCCCCCGCAGTAAATATGGGCGAGGCTTGAAGGATGAAGAGACTTCCCCAGTCGACAAGAAGGCGAGACGAGCTGCATGTCAGCACTGTAGTCCCTGGAAAGAAACATTTCAGACGGGACTACGTGGACAAGACCCCAATAGGCAGTAAAGGAACCTGAGTATTGCATCAAGACCAAATGCTCACAAGAGACGAGCGGGTGAGCGAGCGGGGGACAACCCGCAAAAGACTTTCAAATGTAATGTGTCTCTAGTTGTATATATATCCCTCAAATAAATTAGGGAGAGAGGCATGTGCTGAAAAGGAACACACCTGAGGTACGTGGCTGAGAGATACAGTATGCTAATAGCTTTGCAAAGTATAAATGAATCCTTTCTAAAAGGATTTCCATCCCAACTATATATAGAGTTGATAAGTCTAAGGCAACAACCTAATGCCTGGAATGGTGTCAGACCCAACAGAACTACAAGCCACAACCACTGTTTTTAGACTGCAGCTCTGATCGAGGTAGAGGAGGCGGAGGTGGAGGCTGCCCTGGTCCCATATGTCACCCCTGCGGTAGGGACCCAGGCCCAGTCACCAAGAGATGTCCCGACGGAGGAGAGTGCGACCGCAGTGGAGGTACCGGAGCGGGCCCGTTTCTTACCCATACCCACTGGCGGTGCTGCAAGGACTCGAGGTGATTCCCCAGCGGAGGAGCCGTTGCAGTCCTCGTCGGATGAGAGAGACAACATGTCATCAGTGGCGATGCGCCGGCCGGCGAACCACCCCAGCTTTAAAGAAGAAGTTCCACTTACCTTTGAGATGGAGCAGACGAGTCCAGAGGCCCCCCGACGGCGAGCGCTGGTGCGGCCTGAACCGCATAGAAGTCCCACGGCCGTGGCGACTCCCAGTGCGGCGGAGATGGGATCCGAGACGGCTCCGGAGGAACCGCAGAGCATCGCAAGACAGCGGAGCGGTAAGAGGACACCACCACCCCCTTATTCCCGAGAGGTGAAGGAGGAACCTGTGGAGAGAGAAGGGTTTGAGGCCTACCTGCCCGTCTGTGACCCGTTCCGGTCCTCAACGCACTTCCGGAGCGAGACCAAGGAGCGGATGGAGATTCCGCGGCGACCAGCGATGACGTCACTTCCGGGTCAGACTGGCGCAGAGGCCCGGAAGCTTTGATTGCTTCCATAAGGAGAGCTGGGCTGGAAGCTGAGTTCAACGAGTTTAAAGCCCAAGTAGCCAAGCGCGGAGCTCAAAGTGTTGCCGAAAGAGCCAGTAAGAAATTACCTACAGGTCGTGACATCGCCCGACTCAGAGACACTGTAATGGACTTTGGCGATCCCATGGTCACCGCCCCTAGCGCCATTGCCCCGGCCACTGCCCCTGCCCCATCACGTGCTATGCCACTGGGTCCTAGTGGGAGTAAGCCGGATAAGACGCCCAAGTTTTCAACTGATTGGCAGGATTGGGTGACAAGTGATGAGGGTTCTGATGGGGAGATACCATTGTCAAGTGTTGTACATGTACCTAACTCCACTGTGTTTAATCCTGTTCCTAGAGGTAGGGCCCGAGGGTCCCAGTCTACTGCAAAAGCGGGTCCCGTAAGTCCCAAACCACCTAAGATGAACACCACGATCTATAAGAATGTCATTAGAGGTAGACGCAGAGGCTCGCACTCTACAGAGGCAGCGACATCTGGTGTATCTTCCAAAGCAGAGTCTGAGGAAGGTATGAGTGTGTCATCATCATATGAGCACCGAGATAAATGGTGGCCACCGTTATTCACAGGGTATGATGAAGGGATGGACCGCACCAGATTCGTGTTAATAAAGAAAGATATTGTAGATCACTGGTGGGATGTAGGCATCTATTCTCCACAGGAGGTAGCCGACGAGTTAGACAACAGGTGGAGAGATATCATGCAAAAGGTGATTACCCCCAAAGGCTCATTTATTCTGTACGATGATGTTGCACCTGAGGAGCCAAAGTTCTTGGTACTGCCAGGCAAGGCTGGGAATCGGAATCTTACTAAATTAAGTAGGGCAGACAGAGCCATAGCGGCGAGATACCGGCAATCTCATGGATATGAGTTTCCATACGTGCCAGAGCCGATAATGCAGGAGATCGAGGACCAGAGAGATACCTGGCTCCGAGATGCAGTCCTTGAACACTTGAGGATTACGTTTGGTAACACTACTTACATAAGGGAGGATAAAATATGTTCTGTGATAAAGGCTTGGAGTACAGGCAGGAATATATTCATGCATAATGTCCTGTACAGACCGGAGAATGGGCCTGTACAACCCTTCTTTGTTAAAATTATGGATCACAACAGTCGGGAAGTGAAGAAGCCTGATCCCCGTCATTATTATTGAGTTAGGGTTCTCCATGTTGGGAGTTTCCCATTGTGTTATGTCGCCATCATGGGTGTTACAGTCTGGTGTACACAATATTGATTAACTGATTATGTTTTGTATGTTCACAGATTGTTCACCTGCAGGATGGTCCAGCAAATTAGGTCCAAGTGGGGACCATTGGATTCCACCTGAGGGAGAGTGTAGCCCTGGTAAGAAATTGGGCTATAGTTCTATCCTGTGTGTAAACTCTGCTAAGGGCAGATTGCCAGGAGTTGACATGGGTTTTCCCCGCTTATGACACTGGGTTGTGTAAGTGAAGGTAGGTCATGTGACCCTGTGTCCAATCAAGAGACACAGGGGTGGTGCCTACTGGAGGTTACATAAAGCAGTGTCACTTCCTATTTAGGGGGTAGAAGTGTGTCACAGAGTAGAAGTGACAGTGTTAGTGAGTTAGGAAGCAGAGGAGTGATCAGCTCATGAGTAGAGCTGATCCAACTATAGTTTAGTGAGGTGGGCCAAGTACCTCTCACCCTGCTTAGGGGGTGAGGGAAGAGTTAGCCCCACACTGGGTGCCTTTGGTCCAGAGTGGTGGCAGGGAGGACCATCACAAGGGAGAACAGTTAGTGGACTGTGCATCACTGTACCTGTCGGCTGCTGCTGCTGCCCTGGAGAATAAAGACTGCTGATTGTAAAGACAAACCCTGTGTGAGACTGGAATCTCTCATCCCTGTGTGGGAAACTCTGTGGTAAGGATTCCACCCCGCATTCCTGGGGCTTACTATAGATGGAGGTGCTGCATCATTGAACCAGAATGAAGGCATCCACCCCAGTAACCTGTTCCTGTTATCCCCCATGTCATCGCGGGAGATTCATGCCCTCCTGTTGCCCGCAGGTATGCACCACACAAAGACACCTAGCCAGACCCCAGAACACCTTAGGGGGCCCGATCTGCGATTGGGAGGGGGAAAAGGGGCTATACAGGTATCGAGAATTGTGAGTTTGCATATGTAGCTATTCAGAAAGTTCCGATAACATGCCAAACTTGCTTGAGAAGTGCTTCTTTCCGATCGGATGCACTCCCGCTCACACAAACCGTGCGGGAGGTAAAAAAAAAAAAGCTCAAATCGAGCTACCTCATATCCTAGTACCTCCAAGATTCACATCACGGCTGCAACTCGCAGGTTCTTATCTCGCCTGAAGGGAAGCGAGATGGGATCCGCGATGTGACGCTGAAGAAAAAAGTTATTCTTACTACATCGGATTGAATCCTGGTATTAATGTGTGTCAGCTCCGGACACCCTGCTTCAATCCTATGTAATAAAAATATATTTACAGCCAGCTTCATTACCTTAGCGGCTAACTGCCATGGTAATGAAGGGGTTAAATATAAGTGCCCAGTTTATTGGGGGTAGAGGGGGTGAGTGAAGGTGGTAATTGGCCCACGGTGGGTGTTTATGCCTACCAGGAGGGTTGCGGGCGGAGTCAACCCCTTCATTACCTTTGCGGTTACTATTGCTAAGGTAATGAAGGGGTTAACCCCTCCCACTACTCACCTGGTAGGCATAAACACCCACCACGGGCAACTCCAACCTTCACCCACCCCCTCTACCCACAATACACCTTTAAAATACAATACAGCAATACTAGTCAATACACCCATTGATTGCAAGTGTGGTTACCTATGCCCTCAATGGGAGCAATGATAACCCCAATGGCAATGAATGGGCACACTCTACTACCCACCTCGTCTACCCCCAACATAATCAGTACAATAATGGTCAAAATCCCTATTATCCAGATATGGATAATAGCGCATTGACCCATTCAAAATAAAACATAATCAAGCTAGCATAAAGTCAATTAAAGTTGTACTTACCTCTGCCAGGATGAAGGCCGCCTTTGTCCTCATCTTTGTCCTCTGCATCATCCATTGGCAGACACATTTAAAAAAAAAAAAACTAACAACTGGCCACTAGTGGCGGTTAGTAACCCCTACAGTAATTAAGGGGTAACTCACGATTTTCCCGCGCAGAAAAGGGAGGGGGGAAGAGGGGAAATGAGTGCCAGTACCACGCATCCGCCAAGGGACACGTCACACTGGAAGGGTAAGGAGGGAGGTACCACGGGAAAGTGAGCGAGTGAGTGCTAAAACCTTCATACACAATGCTGCGCAAAGCGGTGTCCTGTAGGTTCTTCTGGCAGCAAAGTGATGTTTTGATTTGAAAAAAAAGTATATTTCTGTTTTCTCTTCAAGAGAGAAAAAAGTGGAACTCCTGATGTTAATTAAATATCCAACTTCTATTATGGAGGGATCTATATTTGAAAACATATATTTTTGCTACTGCCCCTTATAATACATGTTTTTTTTTCTCACTTCCATGACACTAACCCTTATTTTTTTTAATGATATTACACAACTGCAAGGAATGAGCCACCTTACCATAGGACATAATGGTTTTGGTTCAATTATTTCTATTATTATTATGTTCTGACTAATAAAATCATAAAACAGGGTGGCGAATGACATTTAGAGTACTGTGCAATCCTGATTTGGGGGCATTGGATCTTTACAACCACATTGGCTCTTACACAGCATGATACATATCAGTAATTACCATTGAGGCCCCTATTTAATTCAGTGTGGAGTGGGGTAATGCATCTTCTTCCAGTGATACTCAAGTGAACAGAAGGTGGTGCATTGTTAGCGGTTACTCCACTTCTTACTGTATTGAATAGAAGCCTTAGCCTTCTATTGCATGGAAAGAGATGTGTTTTTCTATAGATGGACAAGCACTGCAGGATTGAACAATACACGTATAGAATTAGTGCTTATGCTGAAGTGCACTTAAAACAGAAAGACTGGTTTATAAGGTGACAGACACTAAAATACACAGATGCAGTTAAAACATTATTTACAGCATTCTTGAGAACACAATCAACATATAAGTGCTACCGTATATCAATGTCCATTTCATACTATTAGATATATCTAAATATATATTATGATATATATATATATATATAGATATATTATATAATGAAATTGCTACATTAGAGTTTTATTCGCAGACTTTTAAAATGCTGTTTTGCTGTCAGTTTTCTTTATACAGCACATTTCGTGCTTCATGACAGGTCTATAAAATTACAAAAGATGAGTATGAAGGGAGGGGGTAACCAGGCTATACAATAAAGGTTAAGCCTGTCTGGTTACCCCTGAGATGGAGGGGTCCCTGGCAGCTACCTAGAACCATAAGCCAGGGGCCAGGGATTATACATGTAAAAATAAAGTCACCCCTGCTTTTCCTGTTTACATCTTCCCTTTGCCCTAGAAACGAGAAACTTCTTCTGTGTATGTTTTATGTGGGATATTTGGGTCGAAATGCAATTATTTTGTTTGCAGGAGTTTGGGGACCAAAGTTACCGGTAGTCCCCTAATTCTCCCCGGCGTGCAGGCACCATTTGCTGGTACGCGGGTTGAACTACACCGGGGCTGCCCAGTGTCCCCCAGACTCCTGGTTTTCGAGCTCAGATATCCCAGATCCCTTTCCCTTATAAGTATACAGTTCCCCAAAGTCCATAATTTATTAAAATATGTTTTTTTTAATGTTTTGTGCTTTTACTATAAATGTCTATTCAGTCAGCCCAGGCATCCATATAGGTGCCGGGAAGTCTGGATAGACATCTATGTTCAAAGAGGAGACAGGATGTTGAGAGGTGTCGGGGTGCTAAGTGGCCAGGGCAGGGCGGAGTACTGAGACCCCCTGCAGGGAGGACCCTCTGGTCTGCCAGACTCAGTGGAGCCTGCCCAGTAGGTGGCAATGGGTTGACTGGGGAAGAGGCAGAATGTCGGCGCGTTTCCCATTGGTCAATTGTATGTCCTGCCCACAGGGCATCCTGAGTCGGCTTGGCACGCCCCCTCCTCTGATGTCAGCCAAAGGACGAGCCCCTAGTCCTATTGTCTGGCAGAGAGGAATTCCCACGCTCTGATTGGTTGCTCCTCCTACTTCCATGCTGAACATAGAACAGCGGAAGGTATGTAAGGAGAAGCCCCAGTCAGAGAACCAGACGATCTTGTGTCTTGGGACGGGCTTTTCAAAGTTGCTCTGTTGTGAATAGCAGAGCAACCCGCTTCATTTTTGGAGCTAAGAAAGCCTGCATAGCTGAGGCTAAGTCAGACGCGAGGTCCAAGTTCTTGTTTTAGAAAGTAGCATTATTGATAAAATAGTAAATCCTTCTGACGTCAGAAACTTGAAGGTTGCAAGAAGTGTGGTATTCCCGTGGCTCTACCTATGGTAGGTCTTCCTTCTCTAGAGCTGAAGAATGTAGAGTATGCTCTGTCTCTGAGACTGAATTTCTGTTTTTCTGAGGGAACCTTGTTACCTGATAACTTGTCCACCAGCTCCAAACAGCACATCTTCTATCCAGGCTTTCTAATATAAAGCTTGTCTGGCTGATGTAGACAACACCATATTTGTTGCAGTGAGGTGAGTAGATTGCAGAGATGCATCGTAGAGGTATTCTATGCCAAATCGAAGTAAGGGAAACAACTTGAGAATTTGTTTTCTGTACACTCAAGCAGTCTTCTATTTGGGTCAATCAGAGTTGCATGGATCTGACACGCATGCTGCCGAGATGTTTGGCTTGCTTAATATTCTTCTTATGACACATGCAGATTGTTTATTTATGGGATCCTTAAATTTGAACCACCATCTAATGGAATGATCTCTTGGACAATATAGCCACGGGTAGGTTCACTTTAGGTGGATTGTTCCATGCCTTTTAATCTTCTGGATCAAACGGATACATGAGGTTGAAACATCTGTGTAAATGTATATCTTTTTTTCTGGATGTTACCAGTTCCCATGGATCACCTTTTTGATTGCAGAGTGAACTGGAAAAAATCTGGCTTTTCTGTGCTTCCCCATAGACATTCAGTTGTAGTAGTTTTCTTCTTGGGGAGGGGTGGGGGGCTGTATATATTGTGTGGTTATTGTTTGGGGGGTATAGATTGTGTGGCTATTGTTTGGGGGTATATATTGTGTGGCTATTGTTGGAGGTATATGTGTTGGGTGGGTATTGTTGGGGTATATGTGTTGTTTGGGTATTGTTGGGGGAGTATGTATTGTATGGGTATTGTTGGGAGGTATGTATTGTGTGGTTATTGTTGGGGGGTATGTATTGTGTGGGTATTGTTGGGGGCATATGTATTTTGTGGGTATTGTTGGGGGGTATGTATTGTGTGGGTATTGTTGGGGGTATGTATTGAGTGGGTATTGTTGGGGAGTATGTATTGTGTGGGTATTGTTGGGGGCATATGTATTTTGTGGGTATTGTTGTGGAGTATGTATTGTATGGGTATTGTTGGAAGGTATGTATTGTGTGGTGTCTTGTTAGTGAGTTACTAGTCTTGTTATTAAGTTCTTGTTGCGAGTCTGTATTGTTGAGGTCTTGATTGCGAGCGTCGTGTCATTGTGCTCGGTAGTGTTGGGAGGTCTGTCTTTGTGTGTTTAGTTGGAGGGGTATGT
The DNA here is from genome assembly GCA_036426205.1 of Ascaphus truei. NCBI lineage: Eukaryota > Metazoa > Chordata > Amphibia > Anura > Ascaphidae > Ascaphus > Ascaphus truei. Next base: position 184,390,150 of record CM071571.1, read on the forward strand.
CTTGGTGTGTGTATATGTTGGGGTCATATGTATTGTGTGTTATTGTTGGGGGGGGTCTTTCTCACATGTGGGGTAATTGTTGGTGCATATCGTATATTGTGGTCTTAGTTGGTAGGGGTCTGTCATTGTGTTGGGTTCAGTGTTGGGGTGAGGGATTGTATGTGTGTGGTCTTGTTAGGGGGTCTATCTTGTATTTTATTGTTGGGGGGTCCGTTTGCTGGTGTGGGACTCTTGTTGGGGGGTCTGTCTTGTCTGGGGTCTTGTTGGAGGATCGTCTTGTGTGGTGTTTGTTGGGGCGTCTGTATTGTTGGGGTATTGTTAGGCGTCATGTATGTGTGGGTATTGTTGGGGGCATATGAGTATCTGTGAGTATCTTGTTGGGGGCTCCGTCTTTTGTGGTCTGTTTTGGGAGTCTGTTTGGTTGTGGGTTCTGTTGGGGGTCGGTATCTTTGTGGTTATTGTGGGGGGTACTGTATTGTGTGGTCTTTGTGTTGGGGTTATCTTAGTTGGGTCTGTGGCGTCTGTCTTGGTTCCATCAGTGCGGGGGTCCTGTCTTGTATGTGTCTCTTGTTGCGAGCGGTTATGTCTTTGTCGGATTTCGTTGGGGGCCTGTCTTTGTGGGTCATTGTTCTGAGGGGTCTGTCTTGTGTGGTCTTTGTTGGGGGCACTATGTATTGTTGGGTATTGTTGGGGGTATCTGGTATTTGTGTGTGCTTATTGTTGGGGTTGTTTGTGATGGGTATTGTTGGAGGGGGTATGTATTTGTGGGTATTGTTTGGGGTATGTATTGTGTGGTTATTGTTGGGGGGGTCTGCTCTTGGTGTGGTCATCTTAGTATTGGTGGTGTATGTCTTGGGATAGTTTGGTGTCTTGTTGAAGGCGGCGTGCTGTATTGTGTGGTATTGTATGGGGCGATCTTCTTGTGTGAGCTCTTGTTGGGGGTCATATAATAAGTCTAATTATCTTGTTGGGGTAGGGTCGTTTGTGTGTGCTCTTATTGGCGGCTCTTCTTTGATAGTGGGTATTGTTGGGGGGTATGTATTGTGTGGGTATTGTTGGGGGGTATGTATTGGTCACCCTGCACCCACTTTCCAATTAGCAGTTTTTATCATGATCCTGTGCATCACAGACCCAGTATGGTCTTTCTCCCTCCAGCAGAAAAGAGAGGTACATGAGAATTGTGTACATGAGAATTGTGTACATGAGAATAGGACCTGCAGATTGGGCATGCCGTGATGTGGCTGCAGGCTTATAACCTTTTGGCCAAAGGGTTTAACTAAATGACTCTTACTCATGAGCAGATAAGCACTGAAGTATTGTACTATATGTTGTGTCATTTTTGTATGCTGTGCTGGCCTTTCTGTTTTTGTTTGTATTGTGTGGGTATTGTGGGGGTGTATGTATTGTGTGAGTATTTTTGGGGGGTATGTATTGTGTGAGTATTGTTGGGAGGTATGTACTGTATTGTGTGGGTATTGTTGGGGGGTATGTATTGTGAGTATTGTTGGGGGAGTAGGTATTGTGTGGGTATTGTTGGGGAGTATATATTGTTAGGGTATTATTGGGGGGGGTATGTATTGTAAGGGTATTGCTGGGGGGTATGTATTGTGTGGGTATTGTTGGGGGGTATGTATTGTGTGGGTATTGTTGGGGGCAAATTTATTTTGTGGGTGTTGTTGGCGGAGTATGTATTGTGTGGGTATTGTTGGGGGTGTATGTATTGTGTGGGTATTGTGGGGGAGTATGTATTGTGTGAGTATTGTTGGGGGGTATGTATTGTATTGTGTGGGTATTGTTGGAGGGTGGGGGGTGATTTTATTAGTAATCTTTATTAAAATAACAGTGTATAAATAGAAACACGATGAGTGCTGAATAGTATAAGTCAGTAGCATAGATATACAAAACAAAGAGTGATGTTTCACCTAGGTAGTAATCAAGGATGAATATCAGTCATAATTGGACTAGTATTCTCTTGGCTGTAACTAACTTAGTTTCTATATAAAGATGTGGTGTGCTTTGTTTGCACCACTCAAATTACAGGATCATATGAATGGCAAGTTCACGGGCATGATCTTACCCATATATAGCTGCTTGAGCAGCTATATTGGTTTTACTCTAAGTAAAGAGAGTAAATAAAGTTAACTCCTGACCTTTAGGCTGCGGCCACGCTAGCGCTGAGCATGCTGACCACGTGGTGCTTGCTGAGGTTAGTTTCGGCAAGTGAAATTGGCCCGTCCCCGCTCACGCAATGTGAGCGCGCGGGCACGGACGCTCACCCACGCTTGGCGCTTGCGTAAACAACAAAAAAGAGACTTTCAACTGCGCTCAACTTACCCGCAATGCCCCCCCACGCCCGCTTGCGAAATAGGCAGGGCACCCGGCGCTCATGCTTGGAGAGCCGCAACCTTATACAGTACCTGTACAACAATATAATGAAAAGAGTTGGTGGTGTGACCAGTTAGTGTTCACCGTGGTCAACTTATAATATTACCAATTGTTTAAAAGAGTGGAATTAGTGGAGTCTCAAATCCCTATTAAACTCGTACTCAGCCAGAATATGCTGGCCCATTGGATGTCTGATCAGGACATAAAAGTATGAACCGCTATATACTGTAGTAAATGTTAACTAGAATAGCTAGATGTTAGGCTGCGTCCCCGCTAGCACAGAGCGGGTGGCGCTTGGCGAGGTGACTTGCTAGATTGGTCATCACTAGAGTAGGCGCAAAGTTCACCTTTCCTGTCTTGCCTTTAAATTCTTTATGGGCAAGCTACCCAGCTACCTGAACAAGCTCCTCACCCCTACCACATGCAGCACCTATCACCTGAGATCAGACTCCAAAAGACTGTTCATGGTCCCAAGGCTCAACAAAGTATCCGGCCGGTCCTCCTTCTCTTACCGTGCACCCCAAAACTGGAACAACCTACCGGAGACTCTCACATCCACCACCAGTTTAAGTTCTTTCAAATCTAAGGCTGTCTCACATTTTAATCTGGTCTGTAACTGTTTCATACGCCCATAATATATATTTTCTTTTACTGTGCATGCAATGTCTGTATATAATGTATTCCCTGTTCATTTATGTAACTGTATTTGTAACCATGTATTATTTGTGTTAACTCTGTGCCCAGGACATACTTGAAAACGAGAGGTAACTCTCAATGTATTACTTCCTGGTAAAATATTTTTTAAATAAATAAATATTAGCCCTGCCACTTCAGATGTGAACCTGTCACTCTCAGTATGTCCCATAAAAGGTACATTACCTTCGTGAGTATGGTTGGGTAATAGTGGTGGACATTTTCAGTCTCTGTTGCTCACATGTCTGTCTTCTGTCGATCTGCCTGTTGTGTACCTCAGGGCTCTGTTCTGGGACCTCTCCTTTTCTCTCTCTACACACTATGAATTGGTGACCTCGTGAACTCTTTTTGCCTTAGATATAATCTCTATGCAGATGATACGCAAAAAATCTATCCACCCCGATCCTCACTTCTCCAATCCTGTCCCAAGTCTCTGATTGCCTCTTGGCTATATCCTCGTGGATGGTGCTCCGCCGCCTTAAACTTAATATGTCTAAAACTGAACTCATATTTCCCCCTAAATCTGGCTTAACCCTCCATTTCTACCACTGTTAACAGAACTACCATCTGTCCTGTCGCCAAAGCACGTTGCCTGGGAGTGACATTTTACTTCTCTTTTTCCTTATCCATTTACATTCACAGTATGACCAAAATGTGTTGCTTCTTCCTCCATAATATTGCCAAGATCTGCTCTTTCCACTGCCTAGCTACTGCTACAGTAAAACTCTAATAATTGCCCCTATCCTCTTCCACTTGGATTATTGTAACATACTGCTACTAACAGGCCTCCCTGCCTCACAACTATCTCTGCAATCAATCAAAAATTCTGCTTACTAGAATAATTTCACTTTCTCCCAAAACAGTATCACTCATCTCTTCCTTAAATCACTCTCCTGGCTTCCCATAATTTCGGATCACCTACAAAGTTCTCCATCTTACCTTTAAGGCTCTCCACTCCCCCCCTTCCTACATATTAGCTTTGATCTCTCGCCATCCCCTGCTCATCTCTTGAGCTCAATCCACAAGGCTAGGTCCCCGCGGCCGCACTTCTCACCAGCCCCTTACCTCCTCCCTAGCAGTGTCTGGTGACTCCTCGCTACCTGGCTCACTGCATACTGTGATGCGACAGGCAGCAGGGGCTACAACAGGATTGTGTTCCTGTGCGGCAACGCCTCACATGGTGCGTCAGGGAGCCAATCAAAAAGACTGATGGGTGGAGAGACAGACATTGGGGGGGAGAGCGGCACAAGGGGTAGAGAGAGAGAGACTGACAGGAGGGAGAGTGGCACAGGGAGAGGGATTGTGGGTGGGAAAGCAAAGTGGCACGGGGGAAGAGGTAGAGTGGGATACCACTTAAGTGTGATTATTTAAGACTCCATGATAGCCTAACTAATCTACTTCCAACTTCCAAATGAGGCCAGATATCTATAACTCACTTTTTCACAGCTCTCAGATGTGATCAATCATTCCTCATTCCATCACTGTATATAGTGTCATACATTTGGGGCCACAGCTAGTCCATAAGGCTGCGGCGAGGCAGGGAGCAGGTGCGCTCGTGCGGCCACAACATCACGGAGCTGATTCGCCCTCATTGGGCGAACCGCTCACGTGACGTGCTTGCGAGTGGCAAAATCAAATTTGCTTGCTCTGCAAGCATCTAAGCGCCGAGCAGGCGCTTGCTCACGCTGGCCATACACATTGTCTCAATGTGTTTCAGAGCAGCCACCCTGGCCGAGGCCTTAGGCACCTTACAGCTACTGGGGAGAGGAGAGTGGCACGGGGAGAGAGACGGTATGGGGGAGGCAGTGGCACGGGGGGAGAAGGACGCCCCCTCGTCATGGCCTCGCCCACCTGGCCTGTTTTGGCCACGCCCCTGCACCTCAGAACGCAGACCGCGGTTTATCACTGTGCACGTGCCGCCAGGACGCCTGGTGCACGTGCAGGCGCGTACAGCGGGACCTTAGCCTAACTCTCCTTTCCAACCCTTTCACTGCAACACCTTAAACCGTTTCCCCTCACTGCACCTTATCTGTGGAACACACTCACACGTATACGGCAGGCATCCTCTCTCCCCACCTTCAAGACAAACCTGATAACCCACCTCTTAAATGAGGCATCCCAATAGACTGGACATATGGCTACTGTACCACAGTGACTCCTGCCAAGCACTACAATTAACTGCACTGATTTCCTCACCTGCTGTCTCAGTAAGTTTCCCAACATACCACTTAGATTGTAAGCTCTCCGGGGCAGGGATTTCCTTTCTTATTGTCTGACTTTCTTGTGCTTATTGTATTATAATTTCCTGTACTGTTTTTGTAAAGCAACAAGTACACTATGGGCGCGATATAAATAAAGATATACATACAGCACATGGTGGGCTCGAAACTGAAGCAGTGTGAATCTTTAGCAGTTGGTTTAAGACAAAACGAAAAACAGCAAACGTAACAGAATGTATTATAATCACCCTTCTCTGCCACAGGCGCAAGCATGGGCCCTGCATTGTAATTAATGTCTTTCTTGTGCCTCTAGCAGCTTGGGGATTTTATTTAAAACCACCATTAGGTAAATAATAAACATTAAACATATTGATATTAGTTCACTCTGGTTCTAAGCGGACATCGTCATTAAACAGCAGACATTTAAACCCATTCCTGGGGTCTGTGTCAAGGCAAAAGTGGTGCAATTCTAAGGCAAAAAAATAAATTGCAATTTATTTTTTAGAGCGGAAAAAAAACCAATTAAAAGCAATAGGGCTTTCCCCCCTTTTAATACATCTGGTGCGACTTTTCCACCCACAATTGCACCCCTCTTGACGGCGCCGAGCCCACTTCTCAATTGCCGGGTCCGGGTCGCTGGAAATGTGCTGGGTACCGGGTAATTCCGGGTACTCGGTACAGCACTAGTGTGTAGAGCTGCTGTGTTGGTGTGTGTGTGTGTGTGTGTGTGTGTGTGTGTGTGTGTGTGTGTGTGTGTGTGTGTGTGTGTGTGTGTGTGTGTGTGTGTGTGTGTGTGTGTGTAGAGGTGTAGAGATGCTGTGTTGTGTGTGTTGAGCTGCTGTGTTGTGTATGTTGAGCTGCTGTGTTGTGTGTGTGTAGAGGTGCTGTGTTGTGTGGTGTGTGTCAGCAGTTTGTGTGTGTAGATCTGCTGTGTTGTGTGTTGAGCTGCTGTTTGTGTGTGTGTGTACGTACACAGAGGGGGCGGCAGTGTATATAGATATCTGCAGTGTAAGCGTATATAGAGGTGGTTTCATGTATTTACCATTTTATTTTAATAAAAAAATCTATATAGTGTGTATTGTGTGGGTATTGTTAGGGGTATGTATTGTGTGGGTGTTGGGGGTGTATATTGTTTGGGTATTGCGGGGGGGTGTATTGTGTGGGTATTGTTGGGGAGTGTGTATTGTGTGGGTATTGTTGGGGGTATGTATGGTGTTGGTGTGTATTGTTGGGTGGGGGGTAAAGTGAGTAAGTGGGGAGGCTGAAAACAAGTGGAATGGCAGCAATAAGTGTGCCTATGTCTAGTGGCCCCGCCCCGCTCCTTTTACACTGATTTTATCTGGCATAACAATATTATATGGAGGACAGCACTATGAATGATGATCTAAATATGTTTCACACACAAGCAATAATTTAGCATTATCAGTGCACAACGGAACAGTGTTTGATCGGTGGATACATTGGAGTAATATTGATGTAACATTGCAGGTGGTTACACTACAATTAGATCATGTGTTTTGATCTTTCTGACCTTTGACTAAGGATTTACAGTAGTCATCATTGTATTTTGATTCATGTATGTTGTCGGATATTATCTAGAGGTTACACATGTATTAACTTGGGAAATGGCCAGTACCATGTGTCTTTTTTTTAATTACCATATGGATTTTATAGTTGGGGGTTAAGTTGTGTACTCAATACATTTGATTTCTTATATTTGAGCCTATATCTCAATCTGATACTTGTGTGTGTTTGTTTATTAACCCTACAGGCTTAATCCCTGTTTGTTAGGACAAGGGGAACCCTATATATCTTCTTGTGTTCTAGTTTATTTCGTCCCTTTTTTTTGTTTTGGGGTTTTTGGGTTATAGCACGGCAAAAATGTATTTGGTTTGTACCCCTTAGGATTGACCTTGAGCACCTTATGGTGTGGGTATATTGTTTACTACTCCATCCTTGTTTTTTTATTAATATATGTGTAGCCATGTATAAAAATGGCATACAATTCTTTCTCATGCTGGCAGTAAAACCTGGTAAGTATGCAGGATTGCAAGCATCAATCATGGAGGTTTGCCCTCACACCCTGGTGAGGTGTCATATGTACACAAGGGGAGTGGCAACATGCTCTGTGTCCACTATTAGTGACACAAGGGGTGTGGCTGTTTTCTGAGTCTATATAAGACACAGAACTGTCTAAAGTTAGAGGTTGTTGAAGCAGGAGTTGCAGAATGGTTCAGTAGTTCTATACAGTTCAGGAGGTCTGCAGCAGTTAGGCTGTCAGAGTCATCTACACTGTGTTCAGGGACCTGACACAGGTGGGGATCTCCTGGGGAGAGGTGACACAACTCCATTGGGAGGGAAGGACCTTCTGAAAGGATGTACAGAAGTGGAATGAGCGGCTAGGGAAGACCGCTGTGAGGGGCAGTCTGCCTTTGATGATAATAAAGATGCCCTTATTCACCGAAACCCTCATGTGTGAGTGTGGAGTTACTCAGCAGAGGAAGGCACCAAGAAGGAGTTCCTCATCAGATACATCCCCCTGCGGCCGCAGAGATCCTGATGAGGTGGAGGCGCTGCATCAGATGTGAGTAGGACTCTAAGCACACTACCTCAGATGCCTGTCAGGCTGATATCCCAATACCATCCAAGCGGGAGACTCAGGAGTCCTGTAAGCCAGCAGGTGCACCACAACATACATACATGTAATGGGGACCAGGTAGACCACAGGGGCCAATGTGAGATTGGGTGGATCCAGAAAAACCGTTACATTAATGGAGGCGCTGCTGAGATACCTATCAACAGGACAGGCTTTTGCTAGGCACACTAGGAAACAGGGAGCGTGTATGCTGCCAGTCAGTGCTGTGTTTGTGTTAGGAATGTGAGCACACAGCGCCACAGGCGGAGCTCACAGCTCTCTCCTTACACTGCTCAGGTCCTTCCAGTACAACCACGCAAGCCCCCTGCAGCTGCATCACTTACCCCTCGGCATGGTGGGACGCTCCACGAAGTACTTCCTCTACGCCGCAGCAGTCGGCGCGGAATCGCCGCTGCGCACGCGTGCACCCCACGTTGCTTCCTCTCATGCGCACGTCGGACTTACTGTGCACGCACAACAGCCCCTGAACGTATCCCTGCTCAGGCTCCGCCTCCAAACACCGCACGGTTACAATCTGGCTCTTGCGTAGTGTCACCTGGGCTCTATGAACAGCATCCAATGCTCTGAAGCTCCCTGGCTCCTCCAGGCACGCCCCCTCTCCTGGTTGGCTGTTCCAGCTTTATATACCCTCTCTGTCCTGTGCTTCCTCGCTCGTCATAGTTTTTGTGCGATAATAGTACTTACAAACTAAAGATGGCGACCGCAAGAAGGGAAGATCCGCGCGGTGCGGAGAATCCAAGATGGCGGACCGCGGCTGATGGAGGGAGCGCACGTGGTGTGCGTACTACTGAGGAACAAGCTGCAGAAGGAACTTTTGCCAGCATGTTGTGGAATGGCGCTAAGGCTGTGGCCGCGCCGTTTTGGTCCTGCCTAGGATCAAGGGGTGCTACCCTGGAGGACAGTGTTGGGGACATTGTGGTTGTGTGTGGTGAAAACAGAGAATCTGCTTACCAGACGGTGAGCTACAACCAAAAATCTACCTCAGTTGCTTATGTGAATGGGCGAGTAAACCAAGATGGCGGCTCCCGCTTCCCTGGGAGGCCGCGTGGGCCGAGTGCAGAAAATTCTGCAAATGCAAAAGTTGCAAGGAGTTGGCCGGGATTGGCGCCAAGCAAAGAACCCCACCCTGATGGGGGGTATGGCGCGAAAGCTGTGGCCGCGCCCTCATGGACAGTGACGGGCTCAGAGCCAGTGCTGGGACACCCAGTGAATCTATGGGACCCTCCCCTAATATCTACCAGGGGGAGTGGTTTCCAATTGTGCCAAATGAGAGTGGAGCTGGCTGAGGGAGGAGTTAACAAACCGACCCCTGCCCTTCAGATGCGAGGAGCTGGTGAACAGGCAAGAACACTAAAGAAAGTGTCCCCTGTACCCAGCATGACCAGCAAATGGAGAAAGAGATGGACATCTCCGCTCACCCCTATTCATTACCAGGAGGCTTCCTGGTGCTCAGGGCGGGTGACAAAGAAATAATAAAATGCCTCTGTATGCAGTGCCGACTACCAGGTGGCGCAGCCAGCACAACGGCAAGGTGCCCCCAATGTGGCATCCACTACCTATGGGCCGTGCAGCCCTTCGTACCAGGGCAGACCGTGGAGGCGGAAGCGGACACAGCCAAGCTGACGGCTGAAGCCTCGCACTCGGTCAAGAAAGAACCAGTTGATCCCGGAGAATGGGGATCGCTCCTAATGATATCGATGGAGCATGGAGAGAAAGGGGCCTGCAACCGCGGTGAGAACCCGGAACCTCACCGTCGGTCCCCTACGGGAGTGCCACTCCCCGAGTCGGAGTTCGGATCCTCGGACGAGGAGCAAATGACCCCGACGACGGTGGTGATGCGCCTACTGGCGGACCACTACAGTGGTGCTGCAACGGAAGCAGGCCTTACCTGTCAAGCGGCGGAGCAGAGTCTCGAGGTGCCGAGATCGCCTGTGCGGAGATAGCCGGAGCGGAGGAGTCCCACGGCCGTGGTGACTGGCGGAGCAGACGGCGGAGAAGATCCCATCCCGAGCCGACAGAGCGGTGAGACACACCCTTACCCCGCCCAGGCCCGAGCGGTCGGAGAGCTGAACCTTCACTTCCGGCGGCGGAGCCCAACCCAAGATGGCGACGGTGAGTCCCGCGAGATTGATGACGTCACATCCAGCGGACACAGCGGAGCGGGATGGAAGATGGCCGCCTCTGTGCGACCGCCGTGCTTTACCGGGTCGCCTGGGTCCGGGAAGAGCTGGCAGGCCCTGCGGAAGCCTGGGAATTGGGAGACGGGTGAACCGCAATGCCAGTCCGATGGTACCGGTCAAGGTAGCGAAAAGTTGCGGGTCGTAGCCCCGCGTCTGCCGACAGTGTTTCCCTATGCCCAACCCCCGGCCCTAGTTAAGACACCTGTCCCTGTCACTTCCTCATCTGGGTCCAAGTCTAGCCACGGGTTGTCTGGGGAATCACCGGCCACTTCTGAAGAACGGACTGGGGATAACTTGGACTGGGGTGACTGTTTTACCTCCGATGATGGGTCGGGATGGGGAAGGTGTATGCGGAAGGTATCATCATGTCCTAGTGAATGTACCAGTTTGATGAGTGTCACAAGTAGGCCTAAACGGTTGGGGTCAAATTCTAGGTCGACAGGCACGTCAGGGATATCGTCTGGGGGAGAGCCAGAAGATAGTGAGGGTACGGTGGGGGTACCAGAGAGCGTTAGGGAGAGACCCGGTGGTGGGCACCGAAGTTCGTGGGGTATGAGGTCTGGTTGGACCGCACCAGGTTCATCTTGAGGAGAGAAGGGATTGTAGATTCCTGGTGGAGTAGGGGAGTTCACGGAAGAGGAACGGTTGGAGGAGCTCAGGTTGAGATGGCATGATATACACTCAGGAGTAGTGGATCCCAAGGGGACAGCCATATTTAGGGACCCCGTTGAACCAGACGAGCCATTATCATGGGTACTGCCAGGCAGGGCAGGCAACAAGAAATTGATTAGAACCAGTAGGGCTGAGAGGGCGATAGTCACAAAGTACAAAAAGTCTCATGGGTTGCAGTACCCTTATGTGCCAGAGCCCTTGATGCAGGAAATCGAGGATGGGAGAGATGCATGGCTGAGGGAGACCATTGAAGACTACATTATTGAGTTTGAAGCAGGGGAGCCTGGTTCAATTCCTGGTTTTGGCTTCTTGTGACCTTGGGCATGTCACTTTATCTCCCTGTGCCTCAGGCACCAAAATCATAGATTGATAATTCTACGGGGCAGGGACCTGTGCCTGCAAAATGTCTCTGTAAAGCGTTATGTAAAACTAGCAGCGCTATACAAGAACAAACAATTATTATTATTACACAGTACCTGGCATCTTTGCTAGTAAAAAAAAAAAAATCAGTGTATGAGCATTTTTCTGTGCAAAATCCTGTTTTGTTTTGCATCGATTTTACTGCGGGAAGAGTAATAATTGGCCTCTCTTCCAAGAAAACAAATGACCTAGAAAGTCCATTAGGACAGAACTGCAGCTTTGTGGTTGAGGCAAACACTGCTGCTATTGGAGATTGTACAGGTCATTACAAAACAGCGTTCTTTTTGCTATTAAAATAAGTTGCCACTTCAAGAAATTGGAACGCAGCAATGCACTGCCTGCAAAAACCATTCAGTAGTTATTCCAGCGCTGCTCTGTCCTTCGGTAAACAGTCTAATAAAGCAACGAAAAGTGCAAAAGAGCAAGCAATAATATGTTTATTTTGAATGTAACAAATGTAACACCTTCCCCCCCCCCCCCCCCCCAATCGCAGATAGGAACCATGTGGGGAAATCTACACTCGTGTTACCAGGTGTGGTGCATTACCTGATAGGCTCACAGAAGGCCTGAACCTCCGCCACTGGGAGCCTGGGGTTACCTGATCATTCGTTGAACACAGCGCCTCCACCTGTAAGGGTTCCCACCTGAGTGGGATGGTCCTCTTACAGGAACCACAATAATAAAACACGCACACAGTGTATGCTAACAACTGTTTACTATTGTAACTGATAATAACTTCGGTACCTGTACCACACAGAATAATGCATATAGCCATACACATAGAAGTGCACTGGGTGCACCCATCAACATAAGTATTCCCCAAAGTACCTTATGTCCAAACCCCACCCACGTGTGTTGGAGATAGCGCTATCCCTTGACGTGTTGGTGCACTCTTTATAGATACCTGCCCGGGGCTCCAGCCCGCGGGTACCGCTATACAACTGGTATGGATCCGCCTGATCCGACGTGATGTCCTCCTACGCGTGGGGTGAATTCCAGCGTGGATAATATCACCACAGCTCCGCACCGTCTGTACCTTGACGGGGATCCGCCTGTAGCCGGCATGCCGCAGTCACTGCTTGGCGTGGCCTCCACGAAGATAGTCTCTATGTAACTGAGAGGTCTGAGCCCAGACCCAGCAATCAGACTGCGCGACACTGAGGGTGTCCTAACTTAACCAAATAGCTAAAGGATCAGATCGCCTTACGTAGGGCCTGTCCCTGAAGCAACCACAAACTGGGGAATGGTAACTTATCTGGGGCCTCTGGGGGGTAACTAGGCCTAGTGCTAGGGTCTACTGCTCCCTGCACACACACCCTAACTCACCCAGCTCCCACTGACGTTCCTCGCAAGCCTGCGAAATGTATCTCTTTGCTCTTGCCGAGAATCCTGGCCTCTTATTGGCCACTATGAGGCACCTGGTGCCTGTCTCCCTAGGCCTCATGGGAGTTGCATAAGGGGTATGTACAAGAAAAAGGCTGCAGGAAGTTTGAGGATATCATTCAATTAAATTAAGTGAACGAAAACAAGTAAAATAAATCTACTTACACTTTTATTTTAGTGCATACATAATTGCAGCAAATCCATAACAAAACTGTGATGACACGGATCTCAAAATACATGGTATTGGTTTAGCAAATGCTAACCCATTTCATTTGAGATAATATAAGCAGCTAAGCTCCAAGATATCAATATATATTATTAAAAAACAGTAGTACCCACCAAAATCAAGTATTTATAAAAGTGTTTACCTTACGGTATATGAACCACGGTATCCTCTAGAGCAGTGTTTCCCAACATTTTTTTGTTAAAGAAACCTGTAATATTGTGAGATCAGATTCATTGTAAGGAACCCCAACCCTCTGTAATAGCGCGTCTGAGATCAGATGCATTGTAAGGAACCCCAACCCTCTGTAATAGCGCATCTGAGATCAGATGCATTGTAAATTCTTCTGTATTTTGTACAATTGAAAAAATGAAACACACACGTAATCACAAGGATTACATAAAGCTCCCAATAGTAGCACTCATGATAGATAACACTATAGGTAAAGGTGTTATTACAATGGAAGCCAAAAATAGCCTAATCCTACAGTGGGGTCAGCCGCAAAAGGTCAAACTCAACAAAAATAATAAAGTTTTATTAAACAATTAAAAACCCGACGAAACACCATAAAAATGCATAGTCCCCAAAAGTGTATGGTGGTGAGAGGAATAGGCAGTGTCGTACCTATAGTGTTATCTATCATGAGTGCTACTATTGGGAGCTTTATGTAATCCTTGTGATTACTTGTGTGTTTCACGTTGCCTTCTCTCTCCTAAGCACCAGGTAGCTTACGTTTATGTGTATTTTGTGGCTGTTTTGTTTGGTGAGCGACGTGTTCTCTGTGTGTTTAGTCAATTTTAAAAATGACCTGAAAGTTGCACTGAACCCCTTCGGGATGTCTGCAAAACCCGAAACTTCCTAGGAACCCGTTGACAAACTCTGCTCTGGAGCTGACCAGCAGCACTCAAAGCTCTGGCTACCCCCTATTGCTGAGATACCTTTAATTTAATATGTTTGCCAGTACTTGCAAGATAAAACAAAGATGGCTGCGGGGTCACCCAATCATAAGCTGCAATGTCATCTCACAATGATGTCGTGGCTTTCTATTGGCTGCCAGTGAGAGGCAGACTCCAGTGGCCATATTGTTTCTCGTAGACAAGAATTCTTGGAAGGAAATGTCAAAATGAAAAAAAAATTAGGAACTAGGGAGGTCCCTGTAGTTTGGGACGCTGCAGATCTGCCGGTTACGCGTGCTATGGTGCTGTGTAGCTCACCTGTTGTAGGCCAAGAGCCTGAGTCTCCGCAGTGGTAGAGGGAATAGCAGCGGGACTGGAGGGTGATTCTTCAGTGCAGCGCCTCCATCCTGCAGGGTAACCGCCGGGGCGGTAGGTAGTATTCTCTGCAAGAACTCCCTTTCCCAATAACGATATGGAGACATGGAACCGTTCCCCATTTATTTCGCGGGGCCAGGTACCCGATCCCATTTCTTGCAAGAGAGGTACTTCTCACAAGGCCATCATATTACATCTTCCCTCGCATCTTGCATCTCGGTCATTCCCTGACTAGGCCTGAGGCTAGCCACCACCCCCTCACCACTGACGGGGTAAGGCAGAAAACGCCTCACTCACTGGGGACCAGGCTACATCCTTTAATCGTCTTAATACATTTGGGTTAGGAGCCTCTTATATACCTGGGGAGGGGTTAGTGACCCTGCACCAAACTGGACAAGTGTTTAGAGGTGGTCCCAGTGTCACACCATACCAAGTGTGACCCCTTAACACTCCCCCCACCTCCCCAGGCATGACGTTCCCAACTGCCATCCAGCCTGCACCTGGTTATGGCAACAATATTATCAATGTGCCACATCCTGGCCAATATAAATATATATATATATATATATATGTATATTATGTTTAAGTTCTAGTAAGTGCAGGCAGTGTCAGGGTTAAATCTCTCCACATGGCCAGGATGTGGGCCCATTGGCACACTGATAATAACACTAAGTATTGTTAAAGTAGCATATTTAAGATAAAAAAATATATATATTTTTTTTTTCTTAAATATGCTACTTTAACAATACTTAGTGTTTGTACTTTGACAATTCTACAAAATCAGATATTAACACTGTAGCAAAGTGATTATTTTTGAACCCTTAAAAAAAGGATGGATGCAGAAACCTAGCTTTCTTATGCTATGCCCATAAAAATACTATTGCCTTGGAAGGGCAGTTTTTTTTAAAGCTATGCTGTCTTTCTATACTATATACAATGATACCAGTGTATAATAAGATTGCAATAACCCTTCTGAAATAATAAATCACAAATTATCTCTGGTAACCTCCCAATGAACCCGAAGGATCTAAAGTGCCCAGGAGTTCATCAACAACAGCTCTACATCCACAGCCAGGCAATTGGAGGGTAATAAGGTCATGAAGGCTGCATTCGTACGTCTGAAGGGTCATACAGTACATGCTGTGGTTCGTAACAATGGAGCAAAATGTCATATTACAGCTTTAATGTTCTTTATTTTGTATCGAGTTCCCCAAGTTGTTAATAGTTTGTTTTTTGTAGCACATACTGAGAAAAACAAATGTTGGCCTGTGTGATGCTGCTTAACTCACAGTTTCTTGGGTTTATACAGTACCACTGGGCTGAGCCGAGAAAGCACAGGTTTTCAGGCTATCCCTGCTTCAGCACAGGTGGCTCAGGAGCCACCTGTGGCTGAAGCAGGGATAGCCTGAAAACCTGACCTGTTTTGGTGCCTTGAGGACTGGAGTTAGCCACCTTGCGGCTCTAACGGTTTTTATGTGAAGAGAGCGCAGTTGTACAAGGAGTAACGGCTCTTTATAAAAAACATATGTTTTTATTTCCCCTTTTCTCTCTTCATTTGAAAAAAATGTTTGACTGCCCTTAGGTACAATGAATGGGTTAATAAATACGACCAACATAAAAAAAAAAAAAGGATTCATGCGCTCGTTTCTTTTTTCTTTTACGTCACAAGATGTTTACTGCGCCCACACTTTTCCTGGGAAACTCGCCATTCTGCCACGCGGACTGCATAGGCTAATAAAAACGTTTCAGTGAATATCCAAAAACAGGCAGAGTTATTCTCAAGTGAAACGTTTGGCTGCCCAGGCGATTAAGGGCCTCATGCAGAGAGCATCGTTATTTCAAAACTCGCCATTTTTTGTACAATTTCGCGCAGAAAACTGCAGAAAATGGCGAGTTACGAAAAACGCGCCAATTTTTTTTTCCTATTTCTAAAACTCGCCTCGCGGCTGGCGAGAACCTCCATCGCGCCATTTTTAAAACTCTCCGAATGCAGAGAGGTACGAACGGCATGTAGCGGCTGTTCGCGCCAAGAAAATGGCGCGATTTTCGCATTTTTGCCGCGCCAGGAAAAGATGGCAAGATGGCGCTCGCCGCCTATAGTAAAGGGGGAAAAAAAGGCGCAAATTTTTTTTTACACGTTTCTGAAGCGCGCATCTTTCCCATTTTAACTCGCCACACGCATCCATGTTAAACATAGCAGAATTCGCACTTTTCTGCATATGGAGAATAAAACTCTCCAAAAAAGCTACTTTTTATGAAATTCGCCAATTTGAAAATTCTATGCTCTCTGCATGAGGCCCTAAATGTGTAGTTGTAGCATTTCTATTAAGAATTATCAGTTAAAAAATTTTTTTACACAAATTCAAGACTGATCGAGGGAAAAGTTGCATGGGGACCAATATAAAGAATTGGCAACTAACTCTAGGCTGGAATAAATGTGAAAAATAATATTTACAATTTATTGAAGAAATGTGTTGCGATGCTTCGCCTTTATCCAGGCACAACATTGGAAATTATTTTCACTAATTCTGCACAATTAAATCACCCTGGTGTAACTAATTATTTTATAAATATGTTGTGTGTTTATATACATATGTCACTATATAGATACCATTTATTAGTAGCTAAAACATGGCCAAAAAAAAAAAATCTGAAGCTGACGATATATATTCTTACAGATACAGTTAATATTTAGAACCATCACTAATTATTTATTGCACCTATATAAAATCAATTGGGTTTATTGAAGAGCCCCACAGGTTGACGATTCCAAATACAATGAATGATTTTGTACTGGTCTGAATACCATCACGGCCTAGCTCACTCCCACTCACTTAATGTATACAAAACATGAACATTTAGGAGGGGTTACATAAGCATTTCCAATCACATGTTGTTTTGATTACAGCATACTAGGAGACAATATATTGAGCCTTAGTTAATTTTGTTGTCACCATCACTTTTTGTTTAAAGTCCTTTTTGTGGCTGCATGGGGTGGATGTGTGGTTTGAGGTGTGCTGGGGCAGTTGGACAACCAAAATGCATTCGGGACACTGCCGCCAGCACAAGTAAGTCACATGGCTAAGTGTAGTGGTGCTCAACTCCAGCCCTCAAGACCACCCAACAGGTGAGGTTTTAAGGATATCCCTGCTTGAGCACAGGTGACTCTATCAATGGCTCAGTCTTCGACTGAGCCATTGATAGAGCCACCTGTGCTCAAGCAGGGATATCCTTAAAACCTGACCGGTTGGGTGGTCTTGAGGACAGTAACACAGCACCCCTGGCTTAGTGACATGCAAGGAATCAGGAAGGAGGTGGGGTCCCAGCAGTCCCAGCAGAAGGAAAGAAACACACAATCCCTGGTTCGTCTACTCATCCGAATCCTCTTCTTGCTGATTCCGTTTCTGCCGGGAGAAGAAAAGACAAGGAAACATCCGTGTAATTTAATGTACGTGATTGCCGTTTGCATTACTTGGTGCATCGTGCTGGACGCAGCAAGTTGCCTTGTTCTCCCTCCGTGCGACGCCGCGAATGGGAATACAAAGTATGCTTGAAAAGGCAACTTTCTGATAGGTCTTCAGACACACACAGGCTGTTTCCATACTAAACCATGGAACATAATAATAAAAATGTTTGATCTGTTTAATGTATTCTTTGCTTCCAACATACAATAAACAACATTTTACAGCTGCATTTCATTGGATGCTCAAACTTAAAACGATGAAACAACGCAAAAGTACATCACAAAAGGACCCGGCTGAAGCTGAGCTAGAAGGGATTAAGCTTTTTTACAAAATTTACAATGGTCATTTTTTCTTTTTACATTTCCCATAACGACATATAATGACACTATTTCTCCCGGCTTTAAGACTATTATAGAATGGCAGTAAACGTCATGGAAATGTGCACTCAAATATTTGTCCCATTCCAACATACTGCAACTATATTGCAGACAAACGAGCACATATATTGTGTCACTTTTTGTTTCCCGTTCTTTATATTCACTGAACAATTTAGTATGTTCTTTTATGCAATGGCAGAGGTGGAACTTTTCCCTTAATGGTGAGCTGCATTGGTACGGGTCGGTACTGAATGTGAAGTTCCAGGATGTGCATCAGGCAGGACGCACAGTACAGGACCAGGCGACTGAGGTTATTTGCCGATACTTGGGCGAGGCCACCTCATTGTTTGTACTTTAATGCTGAGGTCCGTAGGGAAGGCAAAAGTAATTACTTCTGAGAAAGCAGTGGAGGTCACCTTTCCATGATAAGGCCGAGACACTCATTCTCCATTTCCCATCTTTTATTGATAGTTCAGAGACTATTTATCCGTTTTGCAAATCAACAACCCCATACTGACGTTAAACAAAGATGACTTTAGCAAAGGCAACGCAGGGGCTAAAGGAATAGAAACAAACCTATTACTCCCTAAAGTATCACACACAGATCTGAGACCTCGCTCCATCCCTAAAAATCAGAATGTACTCTCTCTCCAGGGGAAGATCTGCAGCAGGGGCAGCCAACTCCAGCCCCCAAGAGCTACCAACAGGTCAGGTTTTCAAGATATCCCTGCTTCCGCACAGGTGGTGCAGTCTTTGAGCTTGAGCCACCTGTGCTGAAGCAGGGATATCCTGAAAACTTGAACAGTTGGGGGGGGTCTTGAGGACTGGAGTTGGCCATCCCTGATCAAAAGTGCGATGGAGTGGCTCAGTGAGTAAAGACACAGAACAATGAGTTTGGGGAGCCTGGTTCAAACCCCGGTGTCAGCTCCTTGTGACCTTGGGCAAGTCACTTTATCTCTGTGCCTGGATAAGGGCGCTATATAAAAAATGTAAATAAATACTCCATGTATTCTTCCATTACAGGGCTCTTCAACTAATTCACTAAAGGGGACAGATCAGAATAACATGTAGAAGTAGATGGGCCACAAGTATATTGTAATGGGTTTTCAGATACAATTAAAGACTAGTTCAACATTTTCCATGCATCTACCATATATATTTTCCCTACAATAATGTAGACGTGAGTTTAAGTGTGAAACACTGCACTTAGCTGCCTGGGGCACTTGTATGAAACTAGCAGGAGCAGCGAGTCCAAGCATCGCATCAAGACCCTTTGCGGGTTGCATTTGGCCCCGACGCCAGTCAGAGAGCCCGGTCTAATTATGAACTGGTTGAACTGTACTCAACAAGAAAGGTTCTGAAAATATATAGTAATTATTATTACTCACCAGTTTAAGGAAGTCGATAAATTTGTGGGCATCTTCTCCAGTAGAAAGATCCACAAAATCCTTTGGCAATCGGTAACTTAAGCAAGGACTGGGCTGCACGGTGACTTCACTGGTTGTACAACGGAACGCGGGACAATCCTGGCAAAACAGGCTACGTTTTAGTCCCGACGTTTCTTTATAAGGAACCAAGCGTTCCCCTGCTTAGATGATTATAAATTATCGGAGACTTATTTCTTTCAGTTTGGCTTAAGTCACACTGTGTAATCCCACCAATATGTTTAACAAATTCAGAGCTGGAAGAAATACATTGACACTGACTAAGTTATATGGTGTATCTATCAGAAAACACGATTATCACTAGAGATAATAAGCTGCTGCTTATTCCCATTCCGCGCCTGTGAGGACTTATAACTGACCCCAGAACACCAAGAAAAACCACTGCTTTAGGCAAAGGAGTTTATTACTGAATCACAAATCACCATGGCACATGTGGTAAGAGTATATATACTGGGGCCAGGGCGGCCAACGCCAATCCTCAAGTGCAACCAACAGGTCCGGTTTTCAGGATATCCTTGCTTCAGCACAGGTTGGTCAATCAGTCCCTGCTTCAGCACAGGAGGCTCAGTCTTTGACTGAGCCTCCGATTGAGCCATCTGTGCTGAAGCTGGGATATCCTGAAAACCTGACCTGTTGGTGGCCCTTGAGGACTGGAGTTGGACACCCCTGCACTGGGACAACATCAAGCTTCAAAAATCAGAATAGCAGCCATGTATTGCGGGCGTATCTATGGACAGCATGCTCTTATTTTCAGGGAGTTGGGCAAATGTTCTGAACATTACATGCTATTTGTTGTGAATGCTTTGCAATGCTACATATTTATAAACCCCATTTATTGCAGGCAGTGACTGACAAATCCTGCACAATCCCATTCAGTGCCAAAGTGGTTAATTAAGCAACGAGCATTTTACTAAATACATTTAAAAAAAATCTAAATGGGTTATACAAAAAAAAAAGGTAATATAGAAAGAACTCTCTCAGGAGCAAAATGAAAGCAATTTTGGGGAAAAGTTCAATTTTAATTGCCGATTAGGACAAGATATCACCCATTTCACATCATGTTTTTGAGATCAACTGATGAAAGAGGCGTGTCATGTACTGAACTGTAAGACACGGTGTACCCTGCTGGCATTCCCTTACTCCCTGTATATACAGTAAGACACGGTGTACCCTGCTGGCATTCCCTTACTCCCTGTATATACAGTAAGACATGCTTGTCACGAGAAAACAGCACATATACAATAACCGGGCCAGATTGAACAAGACTAGGATATAGTAAACTGAATGAGTTTATTTCCTGAGGTTGGACAAGGAGATATTCAGCCGAATAGCAGCTCCTTAGTTGTTATAGGTCACAACAAGCACGACAAAACGACAGCAACAAGCAACCAACACAGGAATAAGGGGTGCACGCAACTATATAGGCACAGACCCCCATTCCTACCATGACAGTTCAGTTATTGGTGAAGACAAATCTTGACCCAATCACAGGTTGCCAGGTAACGCAAAAAGCTGGGTTTACCCAGCCCCTCATTAATACAACCCTCCCCTGTGGCTACTTGGCCAGCCCATTTATAAAAAACTATGAGATGATGCCTTCGTTGCCATCCTGTCTAGCAAAAATGCTTATGGGGTAGGGGTCTTTCATGTAGGGTGTCACTTTTGACAGGTGAAATGGTTATAACCTAGTTGTGGGATCTGGCTGCATATGCAATGAAGCCTTTCAAGTGGCCTCCTTTGATTGTACAATTACATATCAAAGGGGCCATTTGGCGAGCCTCCAAACTTATATCCAAAGTTATAGTAAAAACAGTGATAACATAACTATTTCTCCCATATTTGAAATCAGATTTACAATATCTATGCAACCTGTGTTCGTTGCATAGGAAAGCATATCCAAATTTCAGTCTTGTAGCACAAACACATAGAGATATGGTTCTATGGGGTTTACATTATGACAAATACACAGTTAACCCTCTCTCCATGTTAATACATAACATAGCAATTAATTCTACTGAAGCAGGGGGATGCAGATCAACATATACACAATATGGTTAACCCTTTCCCTCCCGACATGATTTCTACACATACAGGAATATAACACAGACTGCTGGGGGAATACAGCTCAGACCTGGGGCAATTCTGCTGAAGCAGGGGGATGCAGATCAACATATACACAGATCCCATTAACCCCTCATACCCCGATCATGACAATGGTGTACCCTGCTAGCATTCCCTTACTCCCTGTATATACAGTAAGACATGGTGTACCCTACTAGCATTCCCTTACTCCCTGTATATACAGTAAGACATGGTGTACCCTGCTAGCATTCCCTTACTCCCTGTATATACAGTAAGACAAGGTGTACCCTGCTGGCATTCCCTTACTCCCTGTATATACAGTAAGACTAGGTCTGTCCAAGTCTCATTCCTGTAGCGTCTCTCGCAGGCTTGACATTAATTGCTTCGGTCTTTGCAAGGTAATCTCACACATTTTGAGAACCAATAGACCGCCCACTCTTTGAAATTAGCTTTTTTTCCCCTTCCAATTAAATATGTTACAGAAACCTGAAATACCACTCATTAGGTTACTAATTAACGGGACACAGGAGATACGAGCCAACTAATTCACTTCATATCAGATTGAATTTGCTTACCTGTTCTACAGATTCCCCCTCACCAGGTGGGCCACAGAGGTTTTTACCTCTCGCTAATTCCTCCCACGTAAACAGCAAAGAGTCGGTTACTTCACCAAATGGGTTGAAATCAATTAACCACATCTTACCCTGAAAAGAAGACCGAGGGGGATTACTTAGAAAATTAAAAGGTTTTTCAGGATTACTGCACAGACCATATTAAATAGTGTGCAATTGCAAAAGTGATCTAAAATGTACTGCCACTGCACAGCTCAATCTGTGCCCCATTTTATGTGTATAGGCCCATATGGCGAATGGGCTATAAGGTGTCTCCCTGGTGCTGGGAGGGGTCTTATAGAGTAACACTGCTGAGTAAATAAGGCCTGTCATGTTATATGCATTTTTCCTGGTTTGCCTTTACAAAGAGACCTCTGACCTTGGGAAGCCCTGAAGATTCACTCTCATTATTGATGTAATCAGAGCGTCTATCCATTGGTTGTATTATGTTTTGATGCCAAACCCTAAGGATTCTTTATTTACGATCCTTCAGCAACATCACTGTCAGAGGCGGCTTAGTGCTGAAAACCCATTGATGTGGGTTCTGATGGAAATTAAAAGGTGAAACGCCACTTTCGCTTTAACACAATGAGAAACAATCACCCAAATTCTAAGAGGATGATAATATTATGACACACTTTCCACACCGTATGAGGTGTGATATCTTAAACAGCCCGGGGCCCCAGTGTGACACATATGGATGCCTGTTTTAGTATTCCCCCTGCTCTTTCAGCCTGTTCACTGCCAGAAGGGGTTAAGAAAAGAGAAATAAAGAACAACGGGTTAATTTCCAATTTCATAAGGCAAAAATACTTATCTACTGGAATGTAAAATACTGATGTGTATCAGGTGAGATAGTTCCTGTCATGCTCCTAATCTCTGGATAGGTGTAGCCTCGCACCTCTATCTATTTATAACTCGGCTGACACCTCCTTGATGGGGTATGATAAAACCACTAACAGCTCCACCTGGAATCCATCAACGGTGTTAATAGCTAACACACCCTATAGCACATACAAACTGATCTTTAATATGGCTGCTATACTAGACTTCTGGAGTCCATCATGTTTTATTTGTACTAGTTAAGATGTTAAGAACACCCTTAAAAACTCCATATAGGCAGGCGTAAACTTGCAATTGAAGTCATGGAGATGCAAGGTTACGCCTCACTATACGGATGAGATGATACGGTGAGGTTAGAGGACTGGCTTGCAAAGTAAGAGGCTGCCGTCCTAGATCCAGATCAATAATAACAGGTCAGAAAACCCAACAGCAATGGCTTCAATGCAAAGCAGCCACCCTGCACATAACAGCAGATAGGTTGCGGTTAAGGGACTTGTTTATGAAAATACATCAGTACTATTGCCAATTCTAGCTCAATGCAACATTGCAGGCCATATTTATTAAGCGATGTTAAGCCATCAAATGCCGTGCATTAACCTAAATGGGACATACAAGGTCTTACAGCACTGCAAAGTGTCCTAATGGCATAGTATCACTTGGTAAATATCACCTAGTGGCTTTGTCCCCATATGCCTCAGAAACAATGTATACATTGTAATCTGTTCCAGAGAGGCATAAAAAGGCACCTTTTAAAGAAGTTTCAGAAAACACAGGACATGGAGGCACATTTATAATAAATACAAAATAGAAACTGTATATTTATTTTTTATTTTTTAAATCTTGTCATGAAACAAATGTAATAACACAGGCCTCAGTCCTCTTATTTCACGTGGGGAAATGATCGACATCACAAGTGGTAAAAAGCTTATTAATGTCTAAGCCGATGTCACAAAAGTGCTACAAAATAAAACGGAAAGGAAACGATTGCTGCAGAACACAAACGGTTAATAACCATCCTGACGTTCTACATTACGAAAAAATGTTTTTAAAATAAGGTATCTTGTGTGACGGTAGGGGGAAGTATGGCTGCTGTTAATAAAGGTTAAGTCTGCCATTACCCCTACCTGTCAGTAATACGCTGGTATTGTATTTGTTATGTATATGTGTATATCTTTGCTTGGTTCCAGCACCTCAGGAATCAGGGGTTAATATGTTTGCAGTAGAATTGTTGCAAATGTTATGTTGCAGTTCTACCCACCAGTCAGGGCCTGGGCATGTAGGCAGCACCTTCCTACCCACCAGTCAGGGCCTGGGCATGTAGGCAGCACCTTCCTACCCACCAATCAGGGCCTGGGCATGTAGGCAGCACCTGGCACCCCTAGCAGACAGAGCCTGCAGAGGGTGTTGCTGTAACAGGGAGAAACTGCAGTGTCCAATCTAGTGCTGGTCTCAGGTCTGAAAACCAGTCCTGTAGGCACTGGGCAAAGAGAGAACAGGGGAAATCTCTGCTAGTAGGTCCCTGCGACTAGTTAGGCAGGGTATCCCCCAGCTTCCCCAGTTGGGTATGTGTGATGTTTGTTTCTTTTGTATAGTTGTGGATATGTTTTTCCAATAAATTCATTTTATAAACTCTCGTGTTCTGTCTGGCGATATTGATCCCTGGTATTAGTCCTGGTCTCCCGTGACAGCTTGAACTTCAGCCTTTATTGTGCCGCGATTGCTATGATCAGTACAGGGTAAACAGCTATTTTAAGACGATATATTATTACTATGAAAAATACATAGATCTTGTGGTAAAATACAGTAGTAGTTTGTGTTAAAAAAAATAAATACTATGGACAGTGTTCGACAAACCTATAAATTTGCTCGCCCCGGGCGAGTGGATTTAACCCCCGTGCGAGTAAATATTGGCCCAAGCAGCACACGTTTGTTACTAGGTGGCGAGTAGATTTTTTGGTGATTTGTCAACCACTGACTATGGATGTGTAAAACTTTTGCAGGTGCTTGTGAACCACACAAAATGTGCCCTTTTTTTCCCAATGAAACACTTTGCTTCCTATTCGGAGTTTGTAAGCGGTTCACCAGCTATTAATTTCCTTTGCCTTGCAATTTCACTTAAAATGCTACATTCTCTAAGATAGGTCAATTTGCTTGTACGCCGAGGCTATAAATAGGGAACATACACTATGTTTCACTCACTAAATTGCATAAATCGAAGACTAATTCCATGACGTTATTAGCCATTTAAGGTTTATCAACATGTTTAGCAAAAATGCAAAATAAAACGTTCCAACTTTGGCGACTGCAGTAGTTTCACACACCCCTCTCCTATTTCCTGCAAGTTCAGTCATCTGCTAAATTCTCATGCAGCGTACCAACATCATTGTAAAACTTTGAAGATAACGCACTCCGAACGAATGAAAAAATAAAAATAAGTCTTATTGAAGTGAACCTTTTGGTGCTATAACACCGGGTCCTGAGGAAGGTGCGGTTATACTCCCGAAACGCTGACTTCAATCAAACTATTTCTATCCTTTCATAGGTTTGGAGTGCGTGATCTTCAAAGTTTTAGGATTATGTGAGCAGCTGACGGCACCCGCTGATTAACAGCACCCAGCGTCTTTTTACTACACAGCCATGGAGTATTTGCGGTGAGCAAGGTGTGCAAAACTTGCACCAATATATCGTGCAATGCTAAACATTAAATGTATTATCCAGAGAAAGAGCTCGGTGCAACAGTTGCCAAATATTCCTTCCTGGCTCCAGTAAACAGACGCTCTGGATGAATACTGTGCTTTATCTTGTCCAGCATTTTTGCGTGTATACCTTTAATTTCTAAAATGATAAACAAGATCTCCTTAAATATATCTACTATATCTGCCATCACAGTTTCCAATGGTAGTAACCTCCACTACGGTCTTAGGTTGGGCACAAAATTATATTCAAGTAGGGTGCACTTGCCAATATAACAATACCACGTCTTCCAGTCCCCGAATAATGTCTGCAAAGAATACAGAAAGCAAAGTGCATTCCTAAGGAGTGTTACTTTGGCCCCACAACAAAGGAACTCCTATATCACAAAAGTCTGCCCCAGGGATGTTATCAAATCTATTGAACTGGCCCATTTTGCAAAGATCTGTTTCTCCTGCTAATTGTAGCTCAGCTACTGCACTTCTTTATGCAGACTCCTCTGGTGCAACTCCACCTCCTGCATCATTGGTCCCAGCCACTGTCTGCTCAGTGAGCTCCTTTTAGAGACTGAATGTACGTCAGTGTTGACACTCATCTCTTCAGATCTGATACTCCAGAGAAGCCATCTGCTAACACCTCTCTCGGGTAGGCTTTGCCAATCTTTCACACACCGCTATATATTGAACATGCAGCCAAACCTCTGAGTACAAAGCATTTGGCCATGAAGACTTTATCATATCGCAGAAAGGCATTATAAGCATCACCGGGCCACAATACATTAGAGCTCTGGCACTAGTCAGTGGAGTCGTTTATAGAGCGAGTGAGACATTGTAGCAACACAGTGCTACAATTTATAGCAAATAAATATAGATCAAGAAGAAAAAAAACCTACAACAAATTCTGCCCACGCAGGAATCAAATGTTTAAATATGGCCTATACCATTAGAAGCTTCATTGGGCTATATTTATCAAGGGGTGCAATGCACGACGACTCCTTACAGCCAATTCACCCTAAAACTTTCATTAAATGCCATTAAGTGTTTAAAGTAACAGTACTTGGTAAATATGGGTCATAATGTTTATATAGTACATTTTCAGCTCCATGTATACAGGTGCTATAGGCTATAATCAATAAATGTAAGTTGGCCGATAAAGGTATGATTTATGACAGCTATTTGTTTGTTCTCTAACCAAGTCAAATCTTTAGCATAGTAATCAGTGGGATATGGATTACCACAAAGCGCGTCATGTCACATGTGGTATGAAAAATGCAGTGTTCTCAGAAAATTGGGATCCACTGACAAAACGCGTGCCATAAAGCCCCATTTCTATAACTACATATAGTATAGTTCCAGTAATATCATCTTTGCGGTGTGCTGTCTTCTTTGGACATCAGGATCCCCTGGTTACCACACGTGTGTATATATATATATATATGCGGGGTTGCAGACCTGCCTAAGACATGCAGATGAGCATACAGCTATATTTGCACCGATATACTATATATATATAGTCTATATATATATATATATATATATGAATATATATATAATGTACCGATATTAAAACATTTCTCTTCTTTCTGCTTAGATTTTAAGCTGTTCGATACAGGGACTTATTGTGCTTGCTAGTCTATGTACAGAACGCCATTCACTGGTAGCACGATACAAGATTAAATATTATTAATAATGTTATTAGTGACATTTGTATCTAACTGAATCAGTATAACAAAATAAATAAATAAATCCGATTCAGAGCTAGTGATTGGGGCAAACCATGCTAAATTGGCCTTTTTTTTCATGCAAACATATTCGAGCCAATCTGAGCCCTTCCCCAAGCATTAAAGTCAAATAAGCACTACAATTGTGTTCATCTCTACATTTTTCTTACTTTTTGTTAATGTCTCTTAAAATGTGCTTTACTATAGAGACTAAAAATAGGGCAATCGACATATACACACACACACCATGTGGCTTGTACAGTTGAGATCTAATTGTTCTTACTGTACATAATACACACACAGTAGATGGTAAAAATAGGTCCAATTAAGTTGGAAAAATTGGGGGATTGGGAAGGTGGCGTTGTGATCATCGTAGCTGTGACAAAGACTATTAACAAGTGGGGGGATGTGTCTCTACAGTAAAGAGTAGGAATTGCTATGAAAACATCAGCGGTTACAGCCCCTGTAGCCTTCTAGTACTAAAAGAAATACAACTGAAAGGCACGTTTCATAAACATGTTGGCCAATGCCACATATTATTATCCTCATGAATTGTGCATGGTCCTGATACTGGCACTGTGAGCAGAGGCAAAAAGATGTAGTCAGCCTCAGAAACCACAGCCCACAGATTAACACAGGTGTGTTGGGGAAGCATTGGGAGATTATGTACAGAACAGTGTTTGCAGTGTAGCCCTTGTAAGAAATGGGGCTATAGTTCTATCCTCCTCCTGGTATAATCCCTGGTAAGGGCAGGTTGCCAGGAGTTATCATGGGTTTCCCCCACTTCATAGAGGAAGGAACAGAGGGCACAGCGGATTTTGCAAATTCAAACTCATTTATTGAGCCAACACAACGTTTCGACCGTGGAGGTCTTTTTAAAGGGCACCAATTGGCATGGCATTGTCACTTGAAAAAGACCTCCACGGTCGAAACGTTGTGTTGGCTCAATAAATGAGTTTGAATTTGCAAAATCCGCTGTGCCCTCTGTTCCTTCCTCTATGTACTCAGGACTGACTGCAGGCTTTCGTTCTAACATTGGAGCACCGGTAATTGTATCATTTTTCTCTTTTTAAGGTGTGCAGCACTCCTCTCTATTATCTTTCCCCCACTTCAAGCACTTGCCCTGAGTGGTGGAGGTAGGTCACCTGACCCTGTGTCAAAGCAAGAGACACAGGGGCGGAGCCTGCTGATATCATAAAAGAGCAGTGCACTTCCTATTTAGGGGTTAGTTCTGCAAAAGTAGAGTGTGTGAGTAGTGTGTTAGTGAGTTACAGTTGGAGGAGAGGAGTGATCAGCTCATGAGTAGAGCTGATTCAACCATAGTGTAGTGAGGTGGACCAGTGCCTCTCACCCTGCTTAGGGGGTGAGGGAAGAGTTAGCCACACTCTGGATGCCCTTGATCCAGAGTGGAGGCAGGGAAGGACCATCACAAAGGGAGAACAGTTGGTGGACGGTGTATGAACTAAACTGTACCTGTCGGCTGCTGCTGCCCTGCTGAGAATAAAGAGACTGCTGATTGTAAAGACAAACCTGTGTGAGACTGGAATCTCTCATCCCTGTGTGGGAACACTCTCTGGTAAGGATTCCACCCCGCATTCCTGGGGCTTACTAAAGATGGAGGTGCTGCACCATTGAAACAGAACGAAGGCATCCCCCCAGTAACCTGTTCCTGTTATCCCCCATGTCATCGCGGGAGACTCAGGCCCTCCTGTTGCCAGCAGGTATGCACCACATAAAGACACGTAGCCAGACCCCAGTACACCTTAGGGGGGCCGATCTGCGATTGGCCCGGGGAGAGGGGGCTACAGTAGCATCAGGGTTTTGGGATGGGATAAAAACCTCAATGAGAGCCTGAGACTTTTAGCCGTTAGTCAAATCAGCAGCAGCCAATGCCACATCCTAATGTCAGCATCAAGAGGGCATGGCAATTGTGGTGGCAGTGCGGGCAAAGGCAAGAACATATGACATAGTTACATTGTAGATGAGGCTGAAAACAGACATACGGTACGTCCAAGTTCAATCTATGCTAAATTTAGACGACAGATACTTTATCTTATCACCTTCAGAAAGTGCAACACACTGTATTATACATTAAAAAAAACAGTGGAGGATGTCTGTCGGTGTGTTTGGGGGGTATAGATGATATATATATATAATATATAAGTATATATATATAATATATATATATATATATATATATATATATACAGGGTCGTAATATATATATATAATATATATATATATATATATATATTATATATATATATTATATTATATATATATTGGTGTGGCCCAGACCTCAAAACACTGTGTGTAAGGGCACCAGTAAAATGACTTATGAGGTTAGAGTTAGAGTCAGAGACTGACGATCATCATCAGTGTCAGTTGAAATACAGCCTCTGGCAAGTTGGCATGTTTTTAGTTTTTATATTGTTACCATTTTGTGGGGGGGAGAACTTCTCACAAAGAAGCAAAAACTCAGAGCCTTGTCAGCCACAGAAATAACATCCATGCTGGTACAGTGCTTGGCCTGTTCTATGCATGTCTTAATCTCCGAGACTTGCCAGTCCAGCCAACGCATACCAACATAACCGGCATACACATGTGGGGATAAAAGCCTGACTGAAGCAAGTTAGAGAATGGATACTTGAACACCACGTTATGGACAGAGAGTGAGACTGGCTGAGCTCTGCTTATCAGTGCCCATCCACAGGCCCTAACTACCACCACCCTTAGTGCAACCTCAGACTTGCCAGCAAGTTACTAAACCAATACTTCAAGACCACATGTCAAGGACTGCGAGTGGGAGCCTGGCTGAGCTCAGCTGACCAATGCCACCTGTAATACTACCCCCCACCCCACACCAACAATAACACCTGTATCCAGCCCTAACTCCCACCACCGACTTCCCGGCCAACGTATACCATGTGAGGCCACCCAATAACATGAAAGAGCAGGATTTATGTCTGACACATGCAAGACATATGGCATATAAAACCACAATATGGTACCGCATATACCATGTGTAATGAGTGAGAGCATGAAAGTTAGTGTTATAACAAAGTATAAGAGATATCCACACAGAGGGAAAGTCGGTGCACCGCCGGAGGAAATATACAAAAGGCTGGAATGTGTAAATCTCTTTGACAAAGCCCTACGGGGTGAAACGCGTTAGAGGATCCGCCAGAAACTCTGCTGCTATGCTTCACCAATAAAGATCACACGATTTACACATTCCAGCCTTTTGCATATGTCCTCCGGCGGTGCACCGACTTTCCCTCTGTGTGGATATCTCTTGTTCGTGACGTGAATCGGGAGCACGCCGGGCTGCTGGATCAGCTGAAGAACACAGCCTCTGCCAATTACAGACCACCCACTGGGACCGGAGAGGGATCTGCTGTGTGTCAGTACAGACGGAGGATCCCTCTTTTTCTTCAACGAGGACAGCTGCCCCAACATCACTAACTGTGAGTCTCAATACAATATTGCTAGAGCTCTAATATAAGCCATTTGTTCAGGAGAGACTCTGAATTTACGTTTACTCACATTGATGATTGGTCTGCCTGTTTCCTCCCGTCTCCCTCTCCTTTTGCTATTGCAATTGGAATATAGAGAGATATACAGCATTATACAGCACATGGCCCAGCAGCCTATATTCTTCTGAGCGCCGGATTGGTAAACATTCCAGGTTTACTATATTATAACAAAGTATGCATCTATAAATGTATTTATATAGCACCAATTATATACTGAATGCCGCTCTTCACAAAATTACAATACTGGAACAGTGCAAACAATAGTGATAAGAGTCTGATACTTTACACCTCATACATCGGCCTTGGCCCCTTGCAGGCGCACTTACCAGAATACCTTCCTACTATCTCTGTACATTCTTCCTACTTACCAATTAGATTGTGAGCTCTTCGGGGAAGGGACACCTTTTCCTAAGTGTTACTTTTAGGTCCGAAGCACTTCTTCCCACTATGTGTTATTTGTATTATTTGTTATTTATATGATTGTCACGTGTATTACTGCTGTGAAGCGCTATTTACATTAATATAATAATAATAATATAAAGATATACATACATACATACAAGAGCAGCAATAAATGATAACAAAGGCAAAGGAAGACCCTACCCAAAGCCAAGTGGTTTATTGGGTTTGGATACTTACAGTAATAGTTTAAGAATAAATAATATAAATGTGATGCAATGCGCGAAAAGTACTAGCTGTACAATAAAAAGTTTAAAAAGATAATAAATACTAGGGTAGAACAGGATAGAGATAATCCTCAAAGGTGCCTCAGAGCTAAATGAAACAGCCACTGCCAATGAAGTGTACACGTGTGTGAAACAAGGATATTTAGACAAGCAACTAGCCCAGCTTAGGGCACCAATTGTTGCTGTTTAAACTCACGGTTTGTGGGGGAGCGATGGCGCGGGAGTCCGGTAGTCTGCAGCTCAGGAGTACTCGTTGCACCGCCAACCCCGCTATGACTGAAGTCAAGTGGGGCGGTCACCTGACCGGCGGTGTTTTCCCCGTTGATCAGTGGAAGCTGCGTAGTAAGCTCCACGCCGGCTGAGCTCCTGGTGTGTTCAGTGAAGCCGCCGTGTCCAGCGTGTGGGCGGCGTTTTCAAAAGCGGTAAGCTGATGCGCGCGTCTCCCCCCCCGTGTAGGCAGTAACTCGGCGTGCAATCCTGCATAAGTGACAAGCACGGTCCTCCAGCAATAGCGGGAGATGAAGCGGAGCACAGCCACGAAAATAGCAGAATACAGCGTAGATGGTGACTTCAAAATTGTATTCAACAAACAGCTGATGGATCACCTGACGCGTTTCAGCCCTAGGGCCTTTGTCAAGTTTGAGGACCGTGATAATAAATACTACACTAAATAGTTGTATTTGTGGTGGCTGCCACGTGGTGGAGTAGACTAGTAAGGCTAGGGTGAGGAGGGAATCATGATGACAAGGACGACGAGGATGGTGGAGGCTGTGTGCCTCTCTCACATTTGTCTCTGTCACTCATACTCTGTGGGACGACGTCAATATGTGGTCTTCCACTATTGCACCCCTTGCCTCACCCCTACAAAATAGGCACTGTATTCTAAACAATTTAGAGAAGCAAGCAATCAATGGCCTCCTACTCTCACTCGCACAATCCCTGTCAGATGGTCAGATGGTGATGATGGTGAATGCCTGCACTGATTTAGGGGGAGAGTTGCCCGTCTGTGCCCAACTGCTTCTAGGTCTGGTGATCGTGACTCTCCTCCTACTTGTTGGGAACCCTGTTGGTGGTGACCCTCTGGCCTGTGTACAGGTAGACTTCTGGCAGTTACATAGTCCGTTCTTTCTGTGATGCAGGTGTAGTTGGGTGTGCAGGGTGGCAATCCCAAGGTGGGCTCCTTCCTTTTCCCTGCCGCTGAAAGACCCTCCACCGCTGGCCATTTTTGCCAATAAGGTAAGTTAACTTAAGGGGTTTTAGCGGTTAGTGGATTTTAGGTTAAGGGGTTCCATTTTTAGGGTAGCGAATTAGGCTTAGGGATTTAGGGTGTGGGGAGGGGGGGTTTAGGATGTAAGGAGGTAGAAGGTTTAGGTGTAGGGGTTAGGCAAGGGTTTAGTGTAAGGGGATGGGCAAGGGCTTTTAGGGAAAGGGCTTAAGATTTTTAGAGTAGAGGGCAGCATTCATATTAGGTGTTAAGATTAGGGTTTATTAGGGTAAGGTTAGGGGTTTAATAGCCAGTGGCGAGATGAGTGATGGCCAAACCTCCCAGACCGCTGCTCAGTTCCTTGGGGTGGCAAACCAACTATAAAATGACCAAACCTGGATAATAGGTCCTCTGCTTATGCGGGGTGGGGGTACTTGGGGTGCTGATCATTTCCTTACTACTAATGGCATGACCTGGTCTCTCCTACTGAACGACATCCCTATCTGTGCTTTCCTCCTCCACTTAACTGGTACAATATCACAGGCACAAGAGGGAAAACCAGTGCCACCATGCTGGTGCACACTGCCTCACTCTCAGTCCCTGACTCTGGTGGTTGCCACTCAGATCCTGGTTTTAACAGTGAGAATGAGGGGGAAACCTCCACTAGTGTCTGCAGACCCCCTTCCCCGCAGGTGACATTCTGAGAAAACCCAAGAAGCTGCTGTGTGCTGGGAGTAGGTAATTGCCCTCTCACACTTCTTCCAAACTTTGCCCTGCTGCTGCTATGTTGACACTGATATTACTTCTGGGGCCTGTGGTAGTGGTGGTCTGGGCCTCCTAATTATAAACCGTGGCACGAAAGAGGCTCTGCCTCTCAGTCCTCTCTTCACATTTGTCCTCTCCTTAGGCTGCGCTTATGGTGCCGGCGACGTGACGTTGCGGCAAAACAAATGTATTGCCGACGTCGTGTGTGCTTCTAGTAGAAGCGACGCGACAGAACGATGGCACGACGGCTTGGTCACAATTGCTGGAAGTCAATTTGATTTTTCCAGCGACCGCAGCGTGGCGTCACTGTCGCGTCGCTGTCGCCGGCACTATAAGCGCAGCGTTAGACTCCTCTCCTACACGGTAATAAAAAAAAAATAAACAATATAAAGCTAAACTAATATAATATAGAGGGAGACATTAAAATAATAAAAATTATAACAAACCAGTAACAGTAACTAAAATACGACGTCCAGCACACGAATACGGAATAAAACAAAAAACCTATTCAACCAAGTATGTATGTTTACATGTCTTTATTTATATAGCGCCATTAATGTACATAGCGCGTCACAGCCGTAATACACGTGACAATCATATAAATAACAAATAGTACAAATAACACACGACATAAAAGTAACATTTAGGAAAAGAAGTCCCTGCTCTGAAGAGATTATAATCTAATTAACAACTAACTTTTTCTAGTTCTCCAGATGTCTGTGCATAATAAGCTGTATACTGTATAGAGAGTTATGGCTTTAGACTATCTATGGATATATATCACTTGGAGAATAGAAATGATTAAATGAGATTAGATAATTTGATCTATATTCATAAACTATGGGGTGGATTAACGATCTGAAGCTACCTAAAGCTAACCATCTACTGTATTTATTCTCAATTATATTTTATTATCTGGGGATTAAAGTGCTAGTTAATGGAGTTATCTCTATCTGAGGAGGAGGTTGTTTATGTTTTTTTTAAATAGGGTTTACAGTTTACATGCCATGTATTGATTTTTTTCATCTATATTGATGTTTGCTTGTATATTCTTTTTCTAAACACAGAACTGATCCTGGATATAGCAATCCGGAGAGGAAACAATGTGTCTTCCAGCTGACTGTTTGGTTTCTATGGCTACAGTGGTATATCGAGCACTCCCTCGGGTGTGCTCGCGCTCTCTACCTGGCGCTACGAACAACCTCATTGTGGGTTCGGATTGGCCGCTAGGGTGGGCAATGCGCATGCATGTCCGGGGGGGTTGGTTCAATTCTGTGCATATCAAGTGTGGCCTACGCAAGCGCGATGGTGGTGTTGGGCGGCGAACGCCGTGGGGGCGGGGCGTCTCCGTGGCTCGAGTGACATCAGGGTTTTTTGCACACTGCTGACCCTGCTGCCGCTGGGCTTTCTGATTGGTCTGGACCACGGTGTCCATGCGCCTGAGCGTGTCTTCTGCGCATGCGCCTGAGCGTGTCTTCTGTGCCTGTGGAGCATTGTGGGACATTGTGGGACATGACGTCACCATGATTCTGCGCGAAACTCGACAATCAGCTGTTGTTTAAATAGCTTGCCTGGCTTACAGTCAGGGACTCCTTGATAAAGTGCGTGTACGCACAAAACACGTAAGAGTG
Source organism: Ascaphus truei (assembly GCA_036426205.1). NCBI lineage: Eukaryota > Metazoa > Chordata > Amphibia > Anura > Ascaphidae > Ascaphus > Ascaphus truei. The sequence goes on from CM071571.1 coordinate 184,425,307, forward strand.
TTGCACCCTCTGTTTTTTAATGCAGCTTAAACAAAGGATCTTTATGACCTGGCTCTCTGCTGCTGTGCGCTGGAATTATACTTTTTGGATAAGTAACAACTAACAAACTATCTACTAAACAACTGGGCAGTCTCACGCACTCTATGTCACTCTCCTACACGTCGTGCTTCCAGTCACAACAACACAGTCAACAGAAACAAATGCAGCAGGTGACACGTTTTCACATACGGCCGATTTAGCAAAATGTCATATGCTGCCATTTCCATCACTGTGAAATTTCAACTAAAAGCTGGCATACATATATTATACACGCCAAGACTGATTCTGCTAAATTATTAGCCCTATTAGGCCGTGCTTATAGTGCCAGCGCCAGCGACGCGAATTCGCCCAAAAACAAAAGCATTGCTGCCGCCGGCGACAAGCGACGGCGCGAAAACCCGCCGCCGGCAAAATTTGATTTTCCAAGTGCCGTCGCGTCATGTGACGGCCCTTGAACAAATCAAATTGCGGGAATCCCGCGATGCGTCACCCATCGTGTCGCCACCCATCGTGTCGCCGTTGCCGGCACTATAGGCTTCGGGAACATTTTCACGAAAACGCACATTTTACAATAAAAACGAAAAGATTTTCTTTTTCTTACCAATGTTGGGACACTTTTGCGCATCTCTCCTCACAGTCAATACTTTTTATTTAAAAAGACACGTCAACCAATGATTTTTAATAGAAAAGATCATAACTACTGTATAGTTTTTAGTACATAAATTACACTGAACTATTAAAGAAGAGGAGTGAAAAGTACTGAATCGTGATGAAGTTTTACATGGTAAAGTGCTGGAACAAAAATAAAAGCCTCCCAACCTGATAGGAGAATTCTTTCCTCATTCCGCAATATTCTGAAGTTGTGACTGTCACAGACCAGTCACACATGGTGATGATTTGCTAATGCATTACTACAGAGTCAATAACCAAGGTAAGAAACGTACACACTTCTCATTATGTGGGAATTTGGAGATGCCTGAGGGGCTTTCTTGTTGTTGCTCCAGGACACGAGTATTTTGATCAGCAAAAAAAATAAAAAGTTACGAAAGTAAAAGTTCATTTCTAAATGGTAGAAGGTCATATAAACCTTTTGAAAATTCTCTTGGGTGCAGCCTGTAGTGCAAAAGGATAATTCTTTGATGTCCAAGTGAGTGGAAACCAGCTATGCTGGAAAAAGTGTCAGATGGAACATGGAGACTGTGGGTATAGGGGTGGTTAACTCCTGTTCTCAAGGGCCACCAACAGGTCAGGTTTTAAGGATATCCCTGCTTCAGCATAGGGGGCTCAATCATTGACTGAGCTAATACCTGGCCTGTTGGTGGCCCTTGAGGACTGAGTTGGCCACCCTTGGTGTAGTACTGTATATTAATGAAAGGAAGATTAACTTACTTTCATCATGCACTCAACAGGCATGTACTGCATTGATTTTTATTTTTTGAGGGATTTTGTCCTTCCATTACCTTTTTTTTACCATTTTTACCATTAATGAATCATATTACTGGTTGATTGGATACGAGTGTAAATACTGGATATAAGCTTCCATTCCTCTTTAATAGTGGATATTGCCCAAAAATGCCCTGATGGGGGGTTGTCGATCACTGTAAAATGCGTTGGGTACAAGCACTCCGCGTCAATAAATCACACGGTATAATTGAGCCGGTGATTCAGTCTACCTAATCAGCATCCAGATACGCGAATACAAACGGAGAGGTGAAAAAATCCATTGGTAGGAAGAAATCTTCCAGGTCTGTGCCTCCAGCGTTCTGCGTCTGCTGTGCCAGAGAAGTGTGCAACCGGCTGCGTTTCTAGCACTTGATGATGAGCTTGCTGTTTTTTTTAGATTTGTGAGTGCATGATTAACTTACTCTGGTATCGCACTATTTTTAATTAATATACTATATACTTTTATTTTTTCTCTTGTTATTTTTTTTCTCTGTTCATCCACGGTCGAGGCGCCTATTTCGCTGACATTTAAAGCATTGCCTGGTAGTCACTTCCACCGAAATATAAACACAAATATGTCCAGAACAGACACTTCTCATGCAGAAGGTGTAAAGGATAAAGGATTGTGTCCAAACTTGGCAAGTATGAAACCAACATGTTAACACTTGATTTGAGTAACTCAGAATCCTACAAAGTTAGGAAATACAGAAACAAAAAAAGTTACTGTATGGCAAGTATGAAAAATAGGCAATGTGGACCAACTGGTTCTCATGAGTCTTCAGGTTCGCCATTTTTATGAATTGAAATTACAATATACAGCTAAACCCCGTTATAACGCGGTCCTCGGGGTCCACCCCGAGACCACCGCGTTACTAACGGGGTCGCGCTAATTTAAAAAAAAAAAAAATGGCCGCCGCATCAGTGCATATTTTCCCCGCGTGACAGGAGATGGGAGGGGGGATTCCCCTCCGGCTTCAGCTTCCCCTGTCACCGCGGGACAGGAGATGGGAGGGGGGATTCCCCTCCGGCTTCAGCTTCCCCTGTCACCGCGGGACAGGAGATGGGAGGGGGGATGCCCCTCCGGCTTCAGCTCCCCTGTCACGGCGTGACAGAGATGGGAGGGGGATTCCCCTCCGCTTCTCGCTCCCCCCCCACCCGCCCAATACAGGCCCCTGTCCCTGCCGTAGCGCAGGGTCGTCCTGCCCCCCCCCCCCCATGCCCCCCGCGCTTGCACCGGGCCATCCCACCAGCCCCCGCGCATCGTGGGGCCCCCCGCGCCTCATCCCCCTCCATCCACCGCAGCACCACCCCCACCGCCATGCCCCCCCCCCCACCCTGCAGCCAAGGTAAGGCTGTTTATGTATATGTGTGTGTGTGTGTGTGTGTGTGTGTGTGTGTTTGGTGTGTGGTGTCATGTGGGCAGTGTGTGTGCAGTGTGCAGTGTGTGTGGCATGTTGTGTGTGCAGTGTGTCAGTGTGTGGCAATGAGCAGTGTGTCAGTGTGTGCAGTGTGAGCAATGAGCAGTGTGTGTGCAGTGTGCATTGTGTCAGTGTGAGCAGTGTGGTGCATGTTGAGCAATGAGTCGTGTGTCAGTGTGTGCAGTGGTGAGCAATGAGCAGTGTGTGGTGCAGTGTGCAGTTGTGTGTCAGTGTGAGCAGTGTGTTGGCAGTGTGAGCAATGAGTCAGTGTGTCAGTGTGTGCAGTGTGAGCAGTGTGTGCAGTGGCAGTGTGTGTGGCAGTGTGCAGGGTGTGTGCAGTGTGTCAGTGTGTGCAGTGTGAGCATGAGCAGTGTGTGTGCATGTGTGCAGTGTGGTGTGCATGTGGTGTGCAGTGTCCAGTGTGTGCAATGAGCAGTGTGGTGTGCAGTGTGCAGTGTGGTGTGCAGTGTGTCATGTGTGTGGCAGTTGTGTGTGCAGTGTGTCCGTGGTGCAATGAGCAGGTGTGTTGCAGTGTGCATGTGAGCAATGAGCAGTGTGTGTGCAAGTGTGTGGCATGTGAGCAGTGTGTGTTGCAGTGTGTGAGGTGCATGTGTTGTGCCTGTTGATTGTGAGCAGATGAGCAGTGTGTGTGCAGTGTGCAGTGTGTGTGCAGTGTGCAGTGTGTGTGTGCAGTGTGTGTGCAGTGTGTCAGTGTGTGCAATGAGCAGTGTGTCAGTGTGTCAGTGTGTGCAGTGTGAGCAATGAGCAGTGTGTGTGCAGTGTGCAGTGTGAGCAGTGTGTGTGCAGTGTGAGCAATGAGCAGTGTGTGTGCAGTGTGCAGTGTGTGTCAGTGTGAGCAATGAGCAGTGTGTGTGCAGTGTGCAGTGTGTGTGCAGTGTGCAGTGTGTGTGCAGTGTGTCAGTGTGTGCAATGAGCAGTGTGTGCAGTGTGCAGTGTGTGTGCAGTGTGAGCAATGAGCAGTGTGTGTGCAGTGAGTTTGTGCAGTGAGTTTGTGCAGTGTGCAAAAAAAAAAATTTAAAACGGGAGCCACGGGAAAACCGCGTTATAACCGAATCGCGGTATAGCGAGGCGCGTTATAACGGGGTTTAGCTGTAGTATGTTCCTCTATCAATCTCTGATCATAAATTATTCCCAGATAAAATATACAGTTGTAATTTAAAACAGTATTTTATATTTGGGGGCTGCAGGTGGAAGGTGTAGAATGTTCTATGAATCCTAAAAGCATGCTATCCTACAACTTAGAATTATTGGTACTCACAAATGTAGTTTGAAGCTCCGGTTCAATATGCTGTGATTGTGAAGGTTTCTTCCATTTGCTGAAGCAGCTTTTTAGTCAAGTTTGTTTAAATGGAGCGGAGATTTTCATCCAAGATGGAAAATGGTTACACAACATATTGAATAGAAGCTCAATTTCTATTCTATAAAAAAAATAAGTGTTGGCTGATTGAAAGTGAGGAGTCCTGTACGACCTTTGCACTGCAGGACTACCACAACATAACATTCTGCGTTACGGATTGTTCCTCGCTAATAGAGGAAGAACACGCATTGTCTTGGTTACCACCTGTAGTTTATTTATTTATAAAATGTTTTACCAGGAAGTAATACATTGAGTTACCTCTCGTTTTCATGTATGTCCTAGGCACAGAGTTATGCTGACAAATACATGGTTACAAATAGTTACATTAAGTGAAGAAGGTATACTTTATATACTTCTTGATAAAGTGCATAACCTGCACGAAACGCGAAGAAGGCTTACAACCCTCTATTTTATGGCTTGTCATTAAAGAGTTTATTTTGCCAGACCTGCTCTCTCTCGACTCTTTGCTGTGCGCTGCACACATACTGCATTTGGATTATACTTTATATACAAGACATAGCATGCACAGTAAGAGATAATATATATTATAGGCGTATGTAACAGTTACAGACTAGATTAAAATCTTTCGTTTTGAAAGAACTTAGACTGGTGGCGGCAGTGAGCGTCTCCGGTAGATTGTTGCATTGTAGTTAGAACTATTTGGTTAAATAAGTCTTGTTAAGCTGGCCCACACATAGGGCCATATTTACTAAGTAGTGCTACTCCATAAGACACCCAGCACGACTTTGAATATATGGCCCTTTACAGCACACTCACTAGAATAGGGCAGTAAGTTGCCTTCCCGCATGGTAGCAGCACTTCTTAGTGTATACATGACCCATAGCATCGATCACTTAAAGGGGACTATGAATTAAACGTCTTCCAGCTGCAGAAAGGCACTATATTTATCAAAGCTAAAAACCTCATGGTTTCCTATTGGACATTGTTTTTGGACAAATCTAGTGACAGTTTGGTGCTTGAATTTTGCAGCAGGTGCGAGACCTTCATAGTGTTTGCTCTGAAACACCGTGGTGGCTTTTTGTGCTAGTAAGTGCTTTTTATTGCTGACCTGAGCAACAGATGCACCCAGATACATCTTAACGCCGGCTTAATGACATGGACAACAACGCATATGTTTGTGCTGACAAACTGAATTATCATCCAGGACATGTAAACATACAGCTCAATCACTCCCTACAAACCAAGGGCTCAAAAACACGTGCATTAACAACAGGGATTGGCAGTTCAAGCTGCAATGTAATATAGCCTAACTTGTTCCAGATGGGCCTGTAAAATCACATCAATAACCCGTGGTGGTCCTAGCTCACAGTAGGGGCTTCCCCGTCAATGTTGGGCATGGCTTACATCACGCTACGGGCAGGGGTTGGGATTTGCAGCTGTAGTGAGGCTTGTGCTCAGCAATGTTAATTGGGACTCAGTATAAAATGCAGTCATAATTATTATTGCATTAAAGCAGCAATGCTACATTCTCCCCTTTCCCCCCTATTCTTTTCATATGGAAACCACATGGCAGTGTATAATTCTACATTCTTACCTAAGCTGGCAATCATGTTGTACTCCTGGTATAAATCTGTAAAATCCTGATTGTGTGCCTAACGAAATGGCCGCCTACTCACTTTGTGCTGCAGTCTGTGAAATGCTGCAGCTGATATGTAACATTATATTACTAGGTGTGACACATTATTGTTACAGCTTTCAGAGTAATTGACAGACAGTTGTCTGGAACACAGCAATGGGCCGGTTTCTGATACTTTGTTACCAAAGGACAGAGCTCAAAAAGGTGTGTCAGAGCCTGTTTAAAAGAGGAAGTGGATATGACTTTCTAAATGGTTGCTGTAGCAACCAAAGCATGATCAGTACATTACACAAAAATCATTAAAATGGCATTAGGCGTTACAAAAAATGCAGACAGTATTATCTAATTATAATACTAAAGCTGATTTATTTATAACAAAAAAAAAAGGATTTTTTTAAATTTTGCTGCTTTAAATGAAAGAATGCTGATCACTTCTAGGGGAAAATTATGCTTTTGAGAGTGTATATGTTTTGCAATTCGTCAGATGTGTTGAGCACTAGCACATGAATATACAAGGATGCAAAGATCACATGTTTCAGTTGCTGTAGTTCCAGCCTTTGGATTGAAATACCAGGTGACTGTGAGGCAATGAAGTGAATGAATACTGTAGCACAGCAGGGCAGGCCGAGAAACTATCTGATTGCCACAAGGGCCAAACATAAGACATGCGGTGAGAGGATGCAAAAGCAAAAACTGACACAGAATTAGCATTCTTAGAGCAATACAGCTAAACTCTCCCTGTGTATATTGTGTGCATTGTGCAGCTATCATTTATCATGATGATTACAGATTTTAATTACATACAGTGAGCATCTAATCTGATTTCCATTCTATAACCATCTTCCCTGCAAGTCCCTCGTATATGAAACGCCATGTTTCCAGAAGGAATACTTTACACTTTAGGGGAGAAGGAGCGGCTCACTGTGTAAAGACACGGACTGGCGCTGAGTTTGCATTCCCGGTGTCGGCTCCTTGTGACTTTGGGCAAGTCATTTTATCTCACTGTGCCCCAGGCAGCAAAATCATAGATTGTAAGCTCCACGGGGCAGGGATCTGTGCCTGCAAAATGCCTCTGTAAAGCGCTACGTAAAACTAGCAGTGCTATACAAGAACAAACAATTATTATTACACAAAAATGAGATGGCTGGTGTTTATTACGGCAAAATAACTGACAGGCCTGTAAAAAAGGGTAACAAACAGGGTCCAAACTACTGTACAGCAAATAAAAATACCACCCCATTATTTCTTAGCAAACAGTGCTTCCACTGCAGCCAGCGATTCTGGGTAATCACATGCAAATGAGCACAGTGTGTCACTTTACTTTTTATCCATTTTAACACGGACCCATATAAGCTTATACCGGCCGTATTACACAGTATTTCTGCACAGCTGAGCCTGCAGCCGACAGAAACCAGGTGAACTAAATTAACACACCTGTGTAAACTAGCTGTACCCGACGTAACATACGCCGTTCTAGCAGATCTGAAAGGTTAATTAATCAAACATGACTCTTTTCACCCCTCCCTGTAATGCCTTGCTGCCTCATCCGCTCTTACCCACCTTACTCTCTCCTCCATCATGCCCATCTCCTCCTTGCACTCTCTCCTCCCCTCTCTTTACACTCCCTGCCTTACTGAGTCTGCTCCTCCTTGTGCACACGACCCGCCCTCATCTTCTACTCATCTCGTATGTCCCCTCCTCACCTTGCTGTCTCTCAGTTTCCTCTGTTTTTCTAACCTCCCTTTGGCACTTCCTCCTGCCCCATGTGCACACAGCTCTCCATTCTCTTCTCCTCGTCATCCATCTGTCTCCATCTGTCCTTCTCTCTCTGTCTCCTCTCCTAGCTGTCACTCTGTCCCCTCCTTGCTTTCGTTGCAGCACTCCATCCTGCCCCATGTGCACACTGCTCTCCATTCTCTCCTCCCCTTATCCATATGGCCTCTCCTCTCCTTGCTGTCTCTCTCTGTCTCCTCTCCCCGCTGTTGTTGCTTAGCAAAACTGTAACAGTTGAACCTTTGTACGGAAACATACCTAAGCCATATAGATCTATATATATATATATATATCTCTATCTCTAGATAGAGATCTATATATAGATATATATCTATATATATATATAACACTGAGTTAAGTTATGGTGAGTAAAAAAAGTGACAAAAACCCTCCACAGGAAAGCAAATATGCAAATACAACTGTATGCTCATCTGCATGTCTTAGGCAGGTCTGCAACCCCGCCTTTCCCCATTATCACCCAGCATACAGCACTTCCACTGCAGCAAGGGATTCTGGGAAATGACATGCAAATGAGCACACAGTGCCACTTTTTGCTTCAAAAACCATATATACAGTGTTCGACAAACTTATACATTTGCACGCCCCGGGCGAGTGGATTTAACATTGAGGCGAGCTATACACACACATACACATATACATATACACACACACACACACACATATACACACACACACACACACACACACACACACAGTATAACAAAATACCAGTTACTATAAATGTTTACACCCAACATCTATCCAGACAAACTTGTTTAGTCTCGCTTGTAAAGATTTCTGCCCACAGTAATTGGGGATGTATTGCCCCCACGTGGTGACTGTGTGGAATTGCAATCAATTGGGTATCTTAAAAGAATTGTGGCTATGGCAACTGTAGTAATAGCAATTCAGTGTGTTTTTCAGCTTCACTGTGCACTTTACAATGTTAATTAGACATTCAGGTATAGATATAGTTATGCAGTTATCTAAAGGATGCTAATCTGGGCATTACATATTCTTTTATTCAGGGAATGTAAATACCTATAGTACTGACAGGGGTTATTTTGTGCATAGATGTGTATTTGTCACATCCGCAGCTACTCCGGCCACGGACCGCCCCGCTGACGCGTCACACGGCTATCCTATGCGCACACGCACGGCTAGGGCAGTACACGCACGCTCAGTGAGAAGCTGCCAGCACCTCCCACTGGGAGGGAACTCGGCCGTTCGCCCGCGTGACGTCAGCGCTCCGCGACGCACATCGCGCACGCGTGCGGGTTGCTCGGCAACCAAGGCAATCACCAGGAAAGCATGACCTGCAGGCTGTGTCTAATTACTGCTGCTCGGACACCATTGGAGGACCGGATCACACCCCTGCAATGTAATTGGATCCTCCCTGCATATATACCTGCTCCTGTCTGGCATTCCTTGCTGAGCATAAACTCCTGTTTATGCATTGTGCTCACCGCTGCTGT